>WJSG01023997.1:0-28595 GCA_016618145.1 Sanghuangporus lonicericola | reverse complement strand
TCGGGGACTTGCTCTGTATGGCGCGCTACCGCCCGAGAAGCTCAGAAGTTTGGAGAGCGGCGCATCGGGCGTGGAGAGATCGCGTCTGAGTTTGTCCTCGTGCATTTCTTCGTGAATTCTGATGTTCTGCCCGACGTGAGCTTGTCAGACAGCCGCAAATATTACATCTGAGTCCTCTGTTCTCAGGAGTGTACTTCCAGTTGAGTGGACTCCAGGAGAGCATGCCGAGGACTGTATATTATCGAGCCAGAAATCCTCATATTGAAGCTGCTTGTGAAGCGGTATACCCAGCGCAACATTCGGATGAGCCATGGATGTATTAGGTAGTAAGTTATGGGAATAGAGGGATGGTCGAGGTTCGAGGATCACAGTTCGGAAGAGAGCAGGCTCTCACGACCAGCTTTCGCGTTGAATGGTGGCTGGGAACATTCAAGGTAGATACATCGTCCCGGACACTGCTGATAGGACAGAAATATGGGCAAGATATGATGGAGTCCGGTGATAATTTGCGCATGAATTGGAGGAGCCTCGACTCTTGACTGTAAGATGTACGCAAGCAGAGGTCGACCTGAACAGGAAGGGATGCGCTAGAGTGTCTGGGTAGAAAGATAGACTGTCGAGAAATCAGGGCGGGATCCCAGTCCTACCGCAAGCGGGTCGGCGCCGGCCGCATGTCTCCGGAAGTGGAACGCATCGTGCAACCGCTCGTGAGGGCCTAGCTCCACCGATGTCCCTGCCAACGGCACAGGACGTCCGGTTTCGGGAACTAGACCATCCATATGTGCCCCATGCGCCCGTTAGCTTCCCGCCCAACTCCTGTTAGCACAAGTTGCACGACACTGATCTCATTGTTATTGTACTCATCTCGTCGACTCTCCCTGCCTCCTCATTCGTTAAAGCGTCCCTGCGCCGGCGGAGCTGTCTGCGGAGGAGCCGCAGTATGCAAACAACGTGTCAGCAACATGCTATGAGCCGTGTGACTTCTGTCCTGCCAACCCATCTTGCTCCCGACATCCCGGCCGTTGCTGGGAAGATAGACGGCCGAATAACCCATATTCACCGGTTCATGAAGACCTACACATTCGGAATGTTCCTCGGGGTCGGTACGGGCTCACCAGATGGCCGCGCTACTTCAACCCGCCGTCCGAGACCCTGAGCGATACCCCAGCAGCCAGCGGCTGCTCCACTATATTGTCATGACAAAGTTTGTCAGTTTCTCAACCTTCGAACCGTTGCACAAAAACTCTGCCGACCTCAATTCTCGGCCGTGCTTCTGGGCACAGGCATCGCGCGGCCAGCGCGGGAGTGCTAAGTATGGTTCATTCGGGACAGGAAATCGGATCGAGACTGCATACCTTGCGTCAATACCTGCCGGGAGCCGAGGCGGCGTGCGAAGGATGAGCTGAAGGCTCACAAGCTTTTTCCAGCCTCCGACGTCGAGGAGGACCTGGACATCACAGTTGAGAGTGACAAGAATGAGCACATAGCCTGCGTCGGGTGTCTCGAGACTCGAGGGTCGTGGGCCTCCCAAGCGGACGGTCACATTCGAGTTGGCCGGAGTGTCATGTACCTGCGAATCAATTGGCTGTTGCTGCCGGTGTAAAAGGGTTGCGACGTCGAGGTCCCGGCGTGAGACAAGCTGACAGCGCTGTCCGGCAGCCGACGGCCTGCCTCAGACGCATTCTCGGAAGGCTGCACGCTCCAATGCACGCGCCACTGCTAAGGGAACTGTGCGGCCGTGCGAAGAGCGACTCAGCAATCATGTTCCGCTGAGGAATGAAGATGGACGAGCGATACCGGATGCGCCAGTTGAACTCTCTGCTCGCAGATATCCAGCGCGCTTCTGACCTGCTCGAGCAAGTCAGATATGGCTCTTGCGGACTTGAATGGACACCAGTCAACGTACTTGCATCTTGGGACATGCGCCAAACATGCGCCGACAGCTTCTCGATGCGAATAGGCTGACGAACCGCGCTTGAATTTTAACTCCTAGGAATGCAGGAGTTTGCCGTCTCCGACAGGTGAATGTTCAGGAGCGGCGAGCGCGGGGCGCGGCGTGCTTTCGTTGGTCGTCCCTCCTCTCTCCTCCCACCACCATGCAGACCCGCTGCCCCGTCGCCCGGGAACCTCTACCAGCGTCGACACGTCCTCAGCACAGAGCCGGCGCTGAGGGTGCAGCATGGGGTGAGTAGCAGTCAGACGAGAGGACTGCTGGTACTTACTCGTGAGCCAGGTGTCCTCCGCAACGCGTGACGCTGCACACGCCTTCTGCTTTCGACGCAACGCGCTGTAGACACCACGAGAGCCTTGTGAGCACCGTGAGAGAGTGTCGGACGCGTTGCGCTGCTCCGATGCACTTCGACGCGTCGTAGCTAGTACGATCGAGGGTGAGTGCACTTCTGCTTGACATTCACCCGTTTCTCTCGACCTAGACGTCCGGCACGCGTAGTCTTCGGCCAGACGGCTCCGTACGCGTCCCCGAGAGTCGTCCTCTGGCGTGCATCCCGGCCACGTCCTCCGGTATCCAGCGCTGACAACTCCAGGGCTGCTGATGGGCTCCAAGTCGCTCTGCGCGTATGAGCGCGTTCTGGACGCTGCGCTGGCCATGACGCGACCTTGAGGTTCGTCAGAGGCTGCCATACTCGTATACTCGCCGGGAGACGTACCTGACGTTATACACATGCAGATCTGGCCACAGCGACTCCGGACGAGCACACGGCCGACGCGCATCGACGCGCAGTCTTCGGGTGCGTCTGGGACGGCGTGGAGCAGGCTCCCCAGGTTGTTCTTGCAGGTTAGTACAGCCGTCTTCCTTGTCATGAACGAGCTGTGCTGATCAGTTCTACAGCGATCCTTCAANTGAACGAGCTGTGCTGATCAGTTCTACAGCGATCCTTCAACCGCATCTGGGACGTGTCGAGGCACAGCGGTGTCCGAGTCGGTCGACCATGAATTCCGAGCTCCCAGCGAGGTTGAGATCATCGCCCTCGGCTCGCCTCTCAGCTCCCTGTCTCCCTGCGCGTATGGTCGCATTCTGGACGTCCCGCGGTGGATTGCACTGAACCGGACGCGCCCTTGAGGTTCGTCAGAACCTCCTTCACTCGTATACTCCCCGACGATGTATCTGACGTTATACCCACGCAGATCTGGCTGCTGAAGCCCCGGACGAGGACGCGGCCGAAGCGCATCTGACGAAGTCCTTGGGCGCATCTGGGACGGCGTGGAGCAGGCTCCCGGCATTGTTCTTTGGTCAGTACGGCCGTCTTGGTCTTCATGAACGAGCTGTGCTAATCATTTCTGCAGCGGTTCTTCATCCGCCTCCGGGACGTGTCGAGGAACGGTGCTGTCCGAGTCAGTCGACCCCCGCCAGCGCATCTCTCGGCTCCCAGTCGCCCTGAGCGTATGATCGCGTTCTGGACATCCTGTGCTGAACACGACGCGCCCTTGAGGTTAGTCAGAGGCTCGCATGCTCGTATCCTTGTCGACGACGTACCTGACTTTATATACACCCAGGTCTGGCCGCGAGAGTGCCCGGACAAGCACACAGCCGCGCCGTGCCCTGAAGAGGTCCTCCTGCGCGTCCGGGACGGCGGCATGGCTGGAGACGGCTGCCAGCGGCGTTCTTGCAGGTCAGTACGGCCGGGATCGTCTTCGTGCAGGAGCTATGCTGATCAGTTCTGCAGCCATTCCACACCGCATCCGGCATGCACACTGTGAGAGCCGGTTCGAAGAAGATGTTGCGGACGCGCATGCGTGCGATCAGATCCCGAGCTCCCGGCCTGGGAATTCGGGGAGTCCAGCTCATCGTCGCCGGCTCATTTGTCGTCCGAGAGCGGAGACGCGACGAGGGCGGGCACTGGTGCGTGCTCCAGGGACGCTACCGACGCCGACCGACCATGGATGCCGAGCTTCTGACCTCGCGGGCGGCGGGAGCTCGGGTGAGATGGTGTCGACGACGGCGGGACAGCGGAGTGTTGCTGTAGCTAGCTGTAGTCAGCGCCATACTAGCCGTATAAACGAGTTCCCACCCGTATCTCGCGTGCGTATTCCTCATAACTACGAGTCGCTCTAGCAGCCTGTATCCCTGGACCTCGTTGCCCTACGCACCTCCCTGGATCCTGTACTCTGTACCTACCTCCCCCGTGCCCTACGCACGATCCCCTGCACCCCCCGTGCCCTACGCGCGATCTCCTGTACCCCCCGTGCGTAGGGCACGATTCTGTACTCTGTACCTACCTCCCCCGTGCCCTACGCACGGATTCTCGAGTTCCTACACACGGATTCTGTAGTGACTAGTCAGTAGCAGCTTCTCCTGTACCCCCCGTGCCCTACGCACGATCCTGTACTCTGTACTTACTCCTCTGTACCCGCAGTGCCCTACGCACGGATTCCCCTGAGTCTCGTCCTATTTCCGGTCGGGCTAACCCTCTTCTGCGCGCCTCACTCCGCCGCGCTCGTCCAGCCACGAGGCTACCAAACGCCCACTCGGCTGCTCGCGGAGAACGAAATATATTTGGGCGACTACTTACCTCCAAAAGAAGGACCACAGCTCGACGATGTGCACGATCAGCTGGTCATCCTCGACCCCAGAGAGCTTCGAGTCGAGCGTGACCATCCCCGTCGCGATCAGCTCGAAGGTGTCGTTCTCGAGCGTGGCCACTGCCTTGCCCGGCGCGGCGGACACGACCGTCTGGATGTGTCGTCGTACGAGCTGATTCAGGTCCTCTCTGCCCGCCGTCTGGTCAGCATCCCCGGAGTACGCGCGTAGCACAATCGCGACTCACATCGGACAGCGGAGCGGCTCGCGATTGAACAGCGGGAGGATAAGGACGTGCAGCGACGCCCACGGACTCTCACCCGAGAGCGTCGAGGCGATACTGGGGGCGGAGGACGGGGCCATGTTGAGCGCGATGGTCGACTGGGGCGCGGAGATGGAGGGGGCGAGCGAGGGGAGGTGGGCGAGGTTCCCCAGGCGGTGCATCTCGCGCGAGACGAGCTTGGAATCATATGTACGCGAGGACGATGCCTGTTTGCGTTTGCGTTCGCGGAGTCAGTGCGGGTGATAGAGGCGATAGAAGCAACGCGGGTGAGAAGATCGCCGGATGGACGTGTGCGCATGCGAGATGCGATGGAGAGATGGGGCTCGGAGATCGTGATCAGCTCGAGCGTCGGAGTCGCAGCAACAGTGGCAGATACGTGACAGCGCGGTGTATGTGGCAGCAGGAGACTGTGTAGAATGCATGTACTGAACGGGTACGGAAACACACTTGGACTACGGCGAGATGGAGGTGAACCGAGGACCGCGTGCCCCTTGCGCCACCTGGCCGTAAAGATCCCGGAATATTACGGAAGGGTGCCATGCATGTCTCGAGACGACGGTGAAGATCGTAGTTTGACTTTATACGAGAAACCGATGGACAGAGAAAAGTCCCCGGAAGCTTCGGGAGCTGCACGACACTCGCGCAAACCTTACCAGCTTATAAGCAGAATGCAAGGATCACCGTGCGCCGGTCGAGGCGTTCCTGAAGCAATCTGCGCCAGCTAGTCAATAAGCCTCAAAGTTCCTCCTACAAGGCCTTTGAGAAGGGGAGCGCAGCAGATACTATCTGGTCGCCACTCGTCCACACTACACGCCAATCCTACCCCGAGAGTGGTGCAGAACAGCAACTCATCTGAACAGATGTAGAATACAGAAGGTCGTTGCGGCGAACGAAGAATCTGAATCCTCCCGGACCCGCCTTCCCATATGGGAAGGTCAAAGTAGGCGGCGACTCCGGGAAGATTCTGAAAGAAAGTAATCTTCTAGAGTCCGCGCGACGAACCTTTCGGTATCCAGAGAGCAGAGCGGGGAGTAACGACGCACAGAACTGAACGATACCAGCTTCAACGAACGCACCGTGGCCGTAGCTCGTGACTGCCATCAATCCTCCTCGCGCACCCCATCCCGCATACACATCCTCCGAGCAGGCAAGAGGTATGACGTACGTACCTTCGAAGGCGAAGCGTGCCCCTTGTTGGGCTGGTTTGTCTGTGCAGCCATCGAGGAAGGGGCGGGCGAGTGAGCACCGTCGCGAGGCAAGGCAGAGTCGGCACGGGACTGGGAGCGAGCGGGGAGGAAGGTAGACGGCGTCGGAGTTGCCCCGGAGCGCTGGGATGACGAAGCGAGGGATGCGGGCGATGCTCCAAGATGAGACGAGTGCAGCTGCGAGTGCAATTGAGAGGAAGACGCGACGAGGTGGCCAGCAGACGGCAGCTGCAGGATGTCGCCCAGGAATCCAAGCCGCCTGGGGCCGTGGTCCGCCGCCCCACTGGTGCTCGTGCCGGCAGTAGAGCCCGCATTCTGCGCCGACGGGGCTGGAGAGGGGGACGGAGAACGCATGGGCGAAGGTGAGTGGTCGTGTGGATGCAAGAGCAGGCCGCCGAGCGTGGGCGGGGCGGGAACACGTGGCGCGGCATCCCCGTGTGAGGACGACCGCCGCCCCCGCGCGTCGGTCGAAATTCGGCGGACATGCGCAGACCGTCCCGCCATGCGCGTTGGCTTTCGTCGTCGTCGTCGTCGTCGTCGTCGTCTGGGACGAAGAGAGTGGATAACGGCGCAGGGGATCTTCGAGCTTATCGCCGCCAGAGTTCACGCTTCTTCTCAACGCCCATGTCTCGCTTCTGGACACTTGCCTGCCTGTCTCGCTCATAGCTCGCTCGCCACCCTGCTCCTCGCTGCTGCTCTAGGGCCCGGGAAGTGGTCGTGAAAGCACACACTCTGCTCGGAATCTTGTACGCTGTTGCTCATCGTCGTATGCGACTGGACGCTGCTCAGACTGCGGATGCCACGATAGTCTGGAGCCTGGAGAACACTGACATCTGTCTGCGGACAGTCAAGAGTACCGGCTGATGCATGATGCCTGCAATGCATAGCAGCCGCGGTCCTTACGGTCGGTGGAAGGCAGTGGCAGTAGATCCTGGGTACGGTGTTCAGGTATGTACTCTCCCCCCCATATGTCGCCTCCGGCTTGGATTCCCATATCGTTCAAGCGTGCCCATCTTTCCATGCACTCTTTTTGTGGCGGGACAGCCGGCGCGCATGGTGAGGACTAGTACCTCGCGCATACGCAATATCCACCTGCCTGATGCCCACTCGAAGTCCGTGGACCGTCGCGCCAGGGCCCTCGGCGGACGACACCCATAGGGTCCGTCTGCAGCGCGGGAAGCTGCCTTGGTAGGTCTTCTTCTTCTGCTTTAGCCTACGGCTATAAGTTGCTGAACATCGGCATGCTGCAGTAGCTCGGACATTCATCATCGCCGCTATAACTCAGCACCACAAGTCTCAAAATGGCTTCGCACTGCGCTCGCTCGTCCCGAGAGAGCTCTCTAACATCGCAGTCTTATGTGCGATGATCACCGGTATCGCGTCTGCGCGCCGCCGAGGCACCCGCGTTCCCGAGAAATCACGCATCGCGTTCATTCGTCGGTCAGACCGTCCTCCCAGAACTCCTTCTTGCCCGTCACCTTATTCTCTAGAAATCCGCAGAATCTGAGCGCTGAGCACTCAGGCCCGTCGGGTGTACGTACGTTCACAGGTCGCATCATGACCAGCGTCGGTCAGACCGCTGGCCTGACCGCGTGTGGTGCTCTACGTTCGTCGGACGCCCTGCATCGTCCCCCCGCAAGACATGCGCAGAGCGTCTCGCCATGCGCGTTGGCTCTGGCCGTCGTCGTTGTCGTCGTTGTCGTCTTCGGGGACGAGGACAGAGTCGATAGCGGCGCAGAGGGCCTTATCGCCGCCAAAGTCCACGCCTGCTTCTCGACGCCCGTCTCTCGCTTCTGGACACTCGTCTGTCTGTCTGCCTCGCTCGCAGCTCGCTTGACTCCTCGACCGTGCACTAGGCCCAGGCTTCGTCTTGCTCTCTGCTCACGGTATAATCTCGCTCTTCACTGAAAGTCGTCATGAACATGAACGCACAAGCTCGCCTCGGAGTCGCTGTACATCGTCTCCAGCTGCAGTCGTCAGTGGACGCTGCAGCCTGCTCGACCTGCCAATGCCCATTGCCCCGGCGGTCTCACATCGGAGGTATACTGCACGATGCAGCCTCGACACAGGCGCGTTCGCGTTCCTCCGAAACATGGGCCTCGACGCGCGCAGCTCTCTCAATGTCATTTACTTTGTCCGCAGGCCACATGGCCAGCGTCTGTGCGCACTGCGGAGAGCCCACTCAGTGCATATGCTCATCTACCTCCGCGCACGCCGCACGCGCAACGTACGCCGTGTATGTGGGCCTCCATGTTTGTGCTCCGCCTACTACGAAGGTGAGCCACATCCGACGTCATACATGCTCATCGCTGCCACTCACGTCGCAGATGTTAAAATTCGATGCACTCGCCGGTACATCCTCTCAGACCTCCCGCGACCAGGTCCACATCCTTCGCGGGCGGCGACATGCTGGCTCGTCATGCAGAGGTTAACGTTCAGGCGTTAGCCGGTCGCACGGTCCACCAATCCACACGAACGCTCTTCGACCACTGTGACGTGCACGCCCGTCGGGACACACCCGCATTCACTTCGTCCTCCAGCCTGTCCGACGACGCGCATGTGCATGTACAAACTTGAGGCTCCTCTCCTAGAACTGGCAGCTTCGTGGACTCGGACTCGCATGAGGCGACCGGGGGTCTGGTTCCCCGAATTGTCACTCCACGGCCGACGTCCATCTGCCGGTGTCCGCCACTATCTAGTGAGTTGCTATCCCATCACCAGACACTTCTGCGCAGACTGGCACTGACGCGAACGCGCTGTAATAGTACAGCAGCATACCCGAGCCGAGTCTGGGCAGCGGGAGTCGAGATTGCGTGGCATCCGGATCCCGTCGCGTCTGTGAGTAGTGACGAGGAACGACGTCTGCGGCCGGTCATCGTATACACCCCGGCTTGGCTACGATGTGTGTAGAGGTAGGAGACGGACCTACGGGTGATTGCGGGAGGCGAGCGTAATGCTGCAACGAGAGTATGCACGGGCGTTTTCCTATGTAGCATGTCTTGTTTTCAGCTGGTTGTAGTATGTATGTCGAGATCGATAAACTCGAGCCTGAGACCTCGTCTGTCAAGGAAAGTTGATGGGGCAGGCTCGATTGCGCTGCAGTGATGAGCGTGTTCTGTGGTAAAGGAGCTCGTGCGTGAGGCAGACCTATCCGCCGTCTTGCTACAACGTACAGGAAGCATCAGCAACCTACTTTGTGAGTAGCGCACGCCATTATGCAAGCGACTTGGAACGCACCCTCGTCTGACTCCGGAACGGAAAGATACATATGCGACAAATTGTCTGTATACATGTAGAGTACATCGAACTGAGACAAGTTAGCGACAGAGTCCACGACAGGTAGGTACTCGCGCTGCTGAATCGACGACTCTCCTCGGGCTCGCTCTTCCACAGCGCGCCCTCGACAATTCCCGCTCCTAGACCTCGTCTCGACCGTCCGCAGATGGACGCCCCGAGTCTTCTGGCCGCAGCCTCGGACCTCTTCGTAGAGTCCTGACCGCATGAACGGGATAGACGGAGTCGGAACTCGACGTCGCGGCAAGCGGGTACCAGGAAGACTCGCGGCCGGGATAAGTAGTACATGGGTTGAGTGCGCACTGCGACGCGGACTCGGGCGATTGGACTCTGGTCGTGAGGGAGAGGGAGACGTTGTGTGTGCGCCGTGCGCGTATAACGCGTCACCCTCGTGGATTGCTCAAGGGCTCACATACAGCGCGGGGCGACGCGCAAGTTCGAACGAAGACCGGGATCGTGCCCGGCTCGATGCGGATGAGCCAGCACGAAGGTCGATGACCGGGTGACAGGGAGGAGGAGGGCCGCGTCCGCGCAGGTGTCATAGACGGCCCACGGAGGACGCAGGCCAGCAGAGGAGGCGGAACGTCGAGGAGCCGCAGGACCGCGGAGACGACCGCGGGAGCGTCGGTGAGTCGCAGGATTGCGCAGGCAGCACGGGAAAGGAGAATGTAGGTCGAGGCTCAGGCGAGATAGAATTCTCAGTGGGGTCATGTTTCGACAGTGGAGCACGCAAGTCGTCCTCGAAGTGAGTTGTCAACGGCAGAGTTCCTTCGAGGATCATGTTTGCGGCAGTCTGGAGGTTCGGCCGGTCAGATCATGATCATCCGCTCAGCGAGGTTTGTGTAAACTGATGTGACAAACCTGCTCATCACCAACGGGAACGGCACGAGGCTTTCAAAATGAGTGTCCGTTCAGGATTGAGAGGACAACGTGTAAAGGACAGGGTCACCCTCCGCATAACGCAGTCAGATTTCAGCTTGAATGTCTTCTGGAGATCTGGCCACTGTAAGACGTGATCCTGTGAGCAGTCGTGAATGGGATCGAGGTCATTGCTCAGGAGATATTCGGCGCTGACTGTCGCCCATATGGACTGAAGCCGGTGCTGCTCTCCGAGTGACCCTGTCTGCTGACATTGCCCTACTTTGATGATGATGGTGGCAAACATCACCTGAAAAATGTACGCAGTTGGCACACTGGAGTCGGCCCTCCACTGAGTGTAAATCCCTGCACCGCAAATATCAAAGCTGTACCCCATTGACTGCATCAGGAACTGCTTAATGCATGTTTCAGGAAAGCGGACAGGGGCGTCGAAGGTGAGCTGCATCGGAATAGCTCGGATGAACCTCCACATGGAATCTGGTAGTTGGCCACGGGGGGATCGACATAGCAGAGGTCGATGTCTGATGAGGACTTCCTTCCATGAAGGGGGTCCATCTGGCGGGCGTACATCGAAGTAATCTCTAGACCCGGCGATCCCTGTCAGACGAGGATAGCCAATCTGGTACGAGAGGCGGTGGGCTGAGCTCGCTTGACTGTCAAGGTCGAGTTCAAGATGTAGGAAAACACGGTGACCGAGGCGGGCGTCTGACCAGTACAGATCTCCGAATTCTTCGCCTCTCCACGTGAAGATGGGAATGTTGGCGCGGACTCCAGCCGGAGTGACAGCAAATGTCATCTCGTTTAGATCCGCAGGTACTCCGAGGGCGGATTCCTGTTCCATTGTCAGCAACTACGCACCAGTGACCACCCCTTTTTGACTCACATTGGGGGTAGTATCAGCCAGTCGCCGCGGAGGTGTGTATGCAATCTCATCCCTTGCGAAGTCCGCAGGCGACGCAGCGAAGAGACATTCCCGGAAACATATTTGGCGAGGTCGCCTGAATCCAGTCCATGCAAAGAGTGTTGTATCTGCCGACTGCTTCATGATCTCCTCCTGCAGACGCCGGAATGCATTCCTGCCCTCGCCGTAGAGTGGTGACATGTGGATCTCGAAAAGGCCGAGGAGGCAGTACGCCTCGTCCTCCTGGCGCGTCGTCCGCCGCCCTCGGAACCAAGACATCCGCTGAGCGATGCTGAACCGTGTATGACTGATCCGGAGCTGGAGGACGATCGCGGGGATGCCGAAGTGCCAGTCCAGTAAACCTGCGAGGTCCGCTTTCGTTCCGATGACTTCCCAAGATGACGAGAGGAAGACGAAGAAGCGGGGAGCAATGAGTTCCTGCAGCGTCCATCCCCTCTTGAACCAGGTGCTGAACCGGAAGGAACAGTATCTCTCATGACTATAAGGATTGGGAGACTCGCGTTCGTCCTCAGGTGAGAAGAACGCATGGTCGCAGTCGTTTGCGAGGTCCTCAAGTGTGAAGAACGCAGCGTCGACGTCCCGCAAGTATCCGTAACAGATAGCTGAGAGGGCGTAGTAGCGGAACATGGAGTTGATCGCCTCCGAGAGCTCAGCGCTGCTCGTCTTGTCGATGCAGCAGGTGTCGATCCAGACCCACTTGTAGCCGTGCTTCTCAGCGAGCTCGCAGCACCGCCTGATCTTCTCAGACACGAAGTCGCGAGGATTCGTGTCGTTGCTCTTGCACTGCTTGATGATCTCCTGGACCTCCTGGAACGACTGCTCCTCGGGTCCGTCCTCGTCCTCGGGCTTCCAGGTGTGCGAGAGGGTCGCGTAGCCCTCCTTGACGGACTCTGGGGAGGGGAAGCGTTTGAGCTCGGCACGGGCGGTGCTGAGAAGCCACATCGGAGCTTTGGGAATGCAATGGTCACGATACAATCACATCGGCTAACATCAGAGGGAATCGCGCACCTGGCAGAGGTCAAGAGACTGGAATGCGGTCGCGGTTCGCTCGGCGGCCACCGATAAAGCACGGATAGGGGGTGGAACGTCGAGAGGACGTGGATGAGACTTGCGAACGGTTTTACGATCCGTAGAGTCGGCCTGTGTCAGCTCGGACGAGCGGGTCGACGGGAGGTAATGGCGGCCAAGAGCCGAAACAAGGTGTTTGCTCAACGACTGTGCACGGTAGTGAGCAAGGGTCGTCGTGGTCCGGGCGGACACCCAGCGCGAGCACTGTGAGGTGGGCTTACGGAACGGTCCCCGGTTTCCGAGTACGATTACACCCGATCAGTCTCGCAAAGAGAAGAACGATCACTGGATGGGACCAAGGGGAGGACCGGAGGTCGGTTGGGTGCTGTTGTACAGGGGGACACACCTCCAAAGGAACGATAGAGGGCAGCAGTACTCTCGAGCACCGACGGTGTCCTCGATGACCAGGGAAGATAAGAGCGTCGTGACAAGGACGCGCGAGAACTTCACAGCGCTCTCTCGTCTCACGATACTCCGGCACATGGCCCCTGCAACACAGATTCCATGAGAACGTGCGCCCACAAACACGTCCGGGGCGATACGGACATGAGCACTCACTTCTGTATATCGAGGAGGGATGAATTGCCTCAGCGCGAGCGGAGTAGTTCTGATGAGTATCGGCGGTCGAAGGCGAGACTGTGTCCGGTCTGACGAGCGAGAGTGACACTTTGTGCGTGATGTGGACCGCGGCGAGGCTCCGCCGCTCGCTTGATCGTCGAACCACGCTGAGCGTGAGCGCGCCAGTCCCACTCGCCCGCTGACCACAACGTGAGGACAGCCTGCTCCCACACCGCCCATCCTCGGACGCACTGCACCGTGTCCTCGTGGCTCGTACAGCCGGCTTCTGAAGTGCAGTACTTGTCAGATACGACAGCGCAGCGTGTCCAGGGCGGCGACGACTCACAGGGGCGGTACTGGCAGTACTCGATAGCGCAAAGTGATGTTACTAGGGAGCTCGTGCGCTCTTCGCGGTCAGCTCGAGGCTCTGGTGCCGAGAAGAAGCAGTCAGCGCTCACTCGCGCGCGTTCGCGAGGATACAGGTGGACCACCACTCACCAGGACGCTGCCTCAGTCCCGATCGAGCGATGCAGGGCGAAGACACGGCCGTCGCAGACGAAGCTGCTGCTTGTGTCCGAAATGGCGAGCGAAGCTTCGTGCGTCCTCCGAGGGGTGACAGTACCGAACGTCTTCGAGACCATGATGCGATGATCATAGCGGGTGCGTGAGACCTGCATTGGTTGGTCCGGGCTTCGAGCTCCTTTCGGTGCTGAGAGAGGGACCCACGAGGACGATAGCGCGATGCTGATGTGCTTCAAACTGTGTCTGAGCACGAAGTGATTGAGAAATTGAAAGGTGACTGTGGATTATCGGTATCAGGAGCCGAGGAAGACTCGCAGTGCAATGCCAGAGAGGTAGACTTTCAGCGCAATGCCAGCGCAGCTCGCCGGATCTACGCCTGACCTGTGGTGCGTCAGCTAGAGCGGATACCGATCAGAAACTTGTTCATACCTGTACTCAGTCAGAATATTCCAATCTTGAAGGAAGGGTGCACGTTCTTCGATGTCTGCGGGCAGGTCTCAAGCGAGTCGTACTGGTGTATTCTCGTTCAAATGTATGCGAGAACGTCAATATATTGCAATATATGACGACCGTACAGCAGCGTTGCAGGAAGAGATACTCCGCCTCCGTATCATCTACGCGTCGGCTCCCGACTCCCGTCCCCAGACACGCGGACATTGCATAGCAACATCACTTCGCGGAAGCGAGATAGAAACAAATCAAGTTGGTTTCGACCTACCTGCACATAGAACACCATGAAGACGGCGGATTTTTGCGACCGCCTTGGAGAGAGAGGGTGCCCGGACGATGTCGTGGAGTCAGAACCGGTCGGTGTCGCCTTCTGGGAGGTGCAGACGCAGGAAATGCTTACTGAGTTGCATAAATGCGGTCTCTGTCAGCTCCTGGCGAGACGCCTGCACGAGCTCTGCGACTGCGTGAGGCGTCGGTCTGCGAATCCACGAGCGTACGGGGAAATTGACGTGCATCCGGACACGGTCTTGTCCGGCACGGGCTGCACGGTCGGAATGAGGTTAGATATAGGGTCGATTCAGCCAACGGGACGGGCGACGTAGCCGCATACACGATAGAGTGGTGTCCTTCGTCTGCGCGCGCGAGCAAGCTGCAGAGTGACGTACCTGCATTGCATCCTCGAGCCCTGTCCCGAGTCTCGTGGTCAACGATGGCCCGATGCGCGCGACTAGCAGGTTCGAGTCGCGTGCGCGTGGTGGGGATCAACAAAGTACTCAATAGTGCACTTCGGGTTCAGACAACCGCCCAGCTAGATAGCTCGATGTGGGATGAAGTACGTACCCATACGCTCATACGATCCACTCGTGTAGGTAGGCCGCGCTATATATCGTAAACCACTGCGATGGATGGCATGTTGCACAGTGCCGGTGTTTCTTCTCCGTCAAGCAAGGTCCACGACACCACAGAGACGGCGGATGGGTGCCGAGGCGACGCCGCACAGAACGCCCAAGGAGGTCGGCAAGAGCGAGGACGCAATTGATAGGAATCCTCTTCAAGCACCGATGAGACGCACCGTTGACACTGTCACCGTCAACTGGATACATACTGCACGGACCTCCCAAGGACTTCAATTGTGCACGTCATCCCGCGCACGAAGAAAACTTGACGGTATAACCCTTGTCGGACCTGGCGAGCGATGGAGGAACGGGCGAGAGTGTACTGAGCGAGTATTGCGAGAACAGCCAGAGTCTCACGAGAGGGATAGCGAGCACGAGAGAGACCGGTGTTGCGCTGAAGCGAATACTGTGGTAACGAAGAGACACCGTGAGATTGGGGTGAGATGAGTGCGAGTGCGAGTGCGAGTGTAGGTGAGAGATGGGACCGTCCGCCATACGTGCTTGCATTCTGTGCTGATGGCGCTGGGGATGAGGAAGAGGAGCAGATCGGCGAGGGAGAGACAGAGTGGTCGTGCGGATGGAGGAGATTGGAGTCCGACGAGCGAGGACGAGCAAAGGACGAGCGTGCTCGGGGCGGGGAAACACGTGGCGTCGCATCGCCGTATGAGGACGACCGCCGCCTGCGCAGAGCTCGTCCCGCCGTCATCCATGCGCGCCGCGTACAAGCTTGGCTCAGGCAGCATGACTTCGTCGTCGTCATCGTCGAGGAGTGGATATCTGGATAGCGGCGCAGAGGACGTCAATACTCTGCTTCTCGACGTCCGACGCCCGTCCCTCGCTTTCGGACTGCCTGGTCTCGCTCGAAGCTCGCTCGCCTCCTCACTCCTGCACTAGGCTCCGGAAAGTCGTCTTGATGATTGCGTTAAAGCGCAAATGAGTCTCGGAATCTCCGTACGCTATTCTCATCATCTTCGTCTGCCACTGGACGCTGCTCGACCTGCTGTCCTCTGCTTCGTCCGCAGGGTCAGCTCTGTCTGGAGAGCCGAGAGACGGAATTCACTATCAAGGAAGTGGCAGCAGATAACGTTCTCATCGAGGGTCCGGGTATGTCCCATCGTTGAAGACTCCCAACCTTCGATAATCTCTGCTATGCTTGCAGCTTACCTTGCGCGCCCACGCTACGTGGTGCTTCATGTTGTTCATCTGCCCTCAATTGGATACCGCTATACCTTCATGACGTCTACTCAGGGTGCGCCATGAGAGCCTCGCGCTGCCTTGGTGGACGATACTTGGGGCAGTGCCCGTGACCGGAGTACGTCTTTTACTTTCCTTTACGCCCGGACGCTACTGTAGCTTGGATGTTCGCAGCAGCTCAGCGCCACAATGTACTGTGTCGTGTTCGCGCGCCCGACGTCAGTACGTGTAGATTCTTCCTAGAAGATTGTGCCGCGTTGTCCGGGTGCCAGGCCACTCGAGATATCTCCCTGTCTACTCGATGAGCCGATCATCCAGGGATCTCCAGAAGACCGATACGCAAAACGGACGGAAGGCCCCCTCATCGCACCGTCAGACTATGTAACTTGCCGTCATGAGACACCCGCACGCGCTCCCCCGATGCATCATGCATGTGGGTTCAGCGGCCAAAAATTATCGCTCGCATGAGGCCCCGCGGAGCACGGATCTCGCAGGCTCTTGCTCCCTCTCTAGTGAGTCGCAAAGCACGTTCGCGCAGTCAACTGACGCAAACTGCATAGACATACTTACTCTATGCGAGGCCACCATTCATAGGCTCTTCTCGTGCAGGATATGACGTTGCCTCACTCCTCCTGAACGCACGTATGCCGATGTCGGCAGCAGGCCTTCGTACGCATGCTTTGCTCGTGCGGGCGACGTACGTGTGTAGAGTCTAATTGTCGCCACAAGTCACTACGCGCATCGTATTCTGAGCCTGAAACCCTCGTCCGTCCAGAAAAGCAAAGCACGTAAGTGTTGAATGGCGCAGCGGCGATGAGCGTGTCCTCTCGGTCTGCAAGTGGCAAGTAACATAGATTCACGGACCGGACACAGAGACGAATATGTATATACATACAGACCGGCTGTACCGAAACTGACCGATGTAAGTACGCAGCGGACGAGCGTCGGAACAGTGAGTCCTTCAGGGATCCGGCACGGGAACACACGTACACACAGGAACGAACAGGCCGAGCGGATCGAGCACCTCGTCCGCAACCACGCCCTTGACATTCCCGTTCCTCATCCTCATCGTCCGCAGACGGCGCTCTGTTTTTATTGAATATATCTACGGGGAGGGTGCTTCCTGACCGGCTTCCGAAGGGAAAATACGGAGTCGGAATTGGACTCGACGTCGCTCCTGGAGAGCGGCAGTCGGGCACCACTAGCCCTCGCAGCCGGGATAGATGAGTAGAGTGCGCATAGCGCGGACTCGGGCGAATGGAGTGATGGGTTGCGCGTGCGCGGATGGTGCGAATGGTGCGTTACGCTCGCGGAGTCGTGTCGCGGTGTTCGAGGACTCAGCGCTGGGTAAGGTCACCGAGGAGGACTGCTTCCGCGCAGGTGCCATCATCGACGACCCGCGATGACGCAGGCCAGAAGAGGAGGCGAAACGTCGAGCAGTCGTAGGACTGCGGAGACAACTTCAGCGGGTCTGGAATACGTAGGATGCATGCGACTCTCGGTCAGGCTTCGGTCCTCAGAGCGTCGAGGAATTGCAGGATTGCGCAGGCAGCGGCGGAAAGATGCAATAGGCCGAGGTACGGGCAGGATAGAATTATTCGTGTGGTCATGAGTAGAGCCCGTAAGGCGTCCTCGGGGTGAGTTATCAACGGCAGAGTTCCTTCGAAGATGATGGATGTCTGCGGCAGTCCGGAGACCGGCCGGTCAGATCATGATCATTTGTTCAGAGAGGTCTGTGTGAACTAGGCGTGACGAACCTGATTATTTTACATGCGACAGTATGAAGCTGCCAGAATAAGCGTCCTCCCGGGGTTTAGAGGACAAGGCGCAAAGGATAGAGTCACCTCCTCCACTGCATGCCCGGTCAACCATTCATCGTACACCTCAAACCTCTTCCGAAGATTTGGCCACTGTGAGACGTGATCCTGTGAGCAGCAATGCAGCGTATCGTTGGAGACTGTGCTGATCTCCGCCTCGAAATGAATGTCATGGCTCCGGACACGGCCAGTGCTGACGATCGCCCATATCGCTTTAGGCCGGCGCTGCGCATCGGGAACCCCTTGCTGCTGACATTGCCCTATTTTGATGATGATGGAATGACTCCACTTCACGAAAATGTACGCAGTCGGCAGACTGGAGTCAGCCGTCCAGGGAGAGTAGAGCCCGGCACCGCGAATCTCAAAGCGGTCGAACTCGGACTGAATGCAAAATTGCCGAATGCGAGCTTCGGGGAATCGGACAGGGGCACCGAAGGTGAGTTGCATCGGGATGACTGGGGTGAATCTCGACATAGTGGAGTTTGGCAGTTGGCCTGGGGCAAGGGAGAGCGAAGGTCGGTGGCTTATGAGCACGTCCTTCCACAATGGGGGTCCATCAGGCGGGCGTACATCGAAGAGGTCCCCGTCCGGGTCGAGCCCTGTCAGACGAGGATTGCCGACCTGGTACGACAGGCGGTGAAGCGAACTCGTTTGACTGTCAGAGTCGAGTTCGAGATGGAGGAAAACACGACGCCCTTGGCTCGAAGACCAGTGAAAATCTCCGAATATTCTGCCGTTCCACACGAATATGGGAAGCTTGGCACAGATACCAGTTGGAGTGGTGACCGTGAATGTCATGTCGTTCACATCACCACGTACTCCAAAGCGTTCCTGCTCGCTCATCAGTAACGACACACGACCAACGAAGACTTCAGACTTATAAGCTCACATGATGGGTGGTGTCCGCCGATACTTGTATTTGCCGCGGAGGTGCATATACAATCCCTACGTCCCGATACATATCGAAGTCTGCAGGTGACGCAGCTAAGAGACACTGCGTGGGAGAATTTGTCCGGATTCCTGTCCATGCGAAGAGAGTCGTATCTGCCGACTGCTTCATAATCTCTTCCTGCAGTCGTCGGAACGCATTCCTGCCCTCGCCATAGAGTGGTGACATATGGATCCCAAAAAGTCCCAGGAGGCAGTATGCCTGGTCCTCTGTCCGCGTTGTCTGTCGCAGTCGGAACCAAGACATTCGCTGTGCAATGCTGAACTCTGTATAACTGACTTGGAGCCGGAGCACCTTAGCGGGGATGCCGAAGTACTCCTCCAGCCACTCTGCGAGGTCCGCTTTCGTCCCGATGACTTCCCAAGATGATGAGAGGAAGACGAAGAAGCGGGGAGCAATGAGTTCCTGGAGAGTCCACCCCCTGTTGAACCAGATGCTCTGCCGGAATTGCCAGTATCGCGGGTTCCTGTGATATTGGTCGCCCTCACTCTCAAGCTCCTCATGTGCGAAGTAGACATCCCGCAAATATCCGTAACAGATACCTGCGAGGGCGTAGTAGCGAAACATGGAGTTGATCGCCTCAGAGAGCTCGGCGCTGCTCGTCTTGTCGATGCAGCAGGTGTCTATCCAGACCCACTTGTAACCATGCTTCTCGGCGAGCTCGCAGCACCGCCTGATCTTCTCACCGATATGATTGCGCGGGTTACGGCCATAGTTGGTGAAGCCCCACGCGCACTTCTCCTGGATTTTTCGAACATCCTGGAAGGACTGCTCCGGGGGTCCATGCCCGGGCTTGTTGTTCCATGTATGAGATAGCGCTGCATATTCGTCGGGGACATCCTCGGGGGACGTGAAGTAGTGGAGCTCGGCGCGGTCGGTGCTGAGGACCCACATGGGAGAACCCTGGACGTAATTGTTTTGCAACGGTACATCGGGCAAAAACGCGTGAATCGCGCACCTCGGAAAAGATGGAGACAATGAATAACGATCGAGGACCGCCTTGACGGCCGCGGACGAGGGACGAATGACGTGTAAGGATCAGAGGACGAGGTCTCGCGCGAGAGCGATCGATAGTTCTGCGGTGTGTAGAGTCGGTTGAGCGAGCCAATGGAACAACGGTGATAAGCGGGCTTCAAGGGCGGAGACGATTGCGTGGATACGAGGGAGGCTCCTTGTCCGTGGGGTAGAGAGAGGCAGAGAGGGCCAAGAGGGCAGACGAGGGTAGGGGTCGACGTTGTGCGGAGACGGTGCAGAAACAGCATGGCCTGCGCATGTGACCAGTCTTCCGGGTCTCCTGTCAGACAAAGTTCTGCAGATGAAAATCCGATGCTAGGCGCTACTGATTGTCCCGGTGGCTCACTTTCTGTGAGGCACCGATGGGATGGTCCTGGCTGGACATGTAATGTTGTGCAAAGCGTAATAGCAGAATCGACCTACAGCTGCGCATGGAGTTCCATCGGACACTCGGATGGTGATAGGCAGACTCGCTATAGCGGCGGTCTACGGGACGAGAACCAGCCGCGGGGCCGGACGTGCGAAGCTGGAGAACGCGTGGTGTGAACGTGACTGTACCACGCCGACTGTTCGAAGACCCAATTGCAACCTATAACGGCAGAGCCGTGAGCAACGGGCGAACACTCGGAAGTGAACGAACCCACGCACCCTGATTCGACGCATGTTGCGTGGCCTGCGAGTCAGTCCACGCCCGCGGTACATGCGTCGCCGCATCCATCTGTAGATGCTCCGATTAGTATCTTACGTCGACTCTGGAGGCAGGGTGGCAGCGGTTCGGTCGCGCATCCTACAGACACGAGCATACCGGGTCCAGACGAACGATCACTGTATGAGCACTCACAGCCATCCAACGTAGTGTTTCACCGCTTCCTTAGCGGATCCCGGTCCTCGAATCGCATTCCTGCGGCGGCTGTGTGAAGTAGCTGAGCTGCAAGCGACGCGCGAGGACCCAGACACCGCTCCACGAAAGCTCCGCCACGATGTCACTCGCGCGTAGACGCCGTGCATAGTCGTTGATACCGGCTAGGAGAGAGGCCAAGTCGAATGCGGCGAGAGAGCGCAGGAGAGCGGCGCTGTGGTTGTGCAATGGGGCGCACTGGTATGACTTTCAAGCCTTATACGGGGGAGGCGGTCGTCACGCGTCGAGCGTCGAAACAGCCAGCGGGCTGTGGACCGGACGCGTCGTGCTGAATAGCGCCTCACCCGTCGTGGTGTCGAAGACCGGGATGCGCTGCGGTCGACGTAGCTTCCTTCGGCGCTTCCTGCAACGTGCATCTTCAAGCGTCCGGCCTGAACAAGATCGCAGCACCCAAGCCGGGTTCGAGTGGCGAAAATGTGCGAGACGTACGGCAATGACTGCGGGAAGAGGTGCAGGGTCAGCGAGGTACTGTATCCTCCTCCGAACTGGGAAGACGACCCGTACTCGACCCGACTCGACCCGACGAATCCGGGTACCAGAGATCTTGGCTGGCATTCTACAAGGGCACGAGAAGGGATCATAAGTCGGCCATCTGGATGACTCACCAGGTTATTGGCACACGTGTATGCGTTGCAATGAGCAGTTTCTTCAACGGACAGTTACTTACTGCTCCCACCTAGACATTGGCGTCCACGTTGCATGTACACTGTTGCGCAAGCAGCCGTTGAGCAGAGGTACTTACGACTCTAGCGAAACACTCCTGTCTGCAGCGTTCCACGTAGGACGGGAGCAGCAAGATGGCGACGCGGATGCGGGACGTCTTGAGGGCATTGGTGTGAGTCACAGTGCGTCCAGGTGAGTCTCAGTGTTTTCCGAGGTCTTACGAAGGCGCGTCGACGCCGCACGAGCTTGTGTAGGCCGCTGCGTTGCTGACGTCAGAGAGCACGCCCGGCCTGCGCCGATGCGTATACGGTATCAGTGTCAGCATACTGTGGATATACCACGACTCAACATACTTTGTACGGCCGCCCGTCCCTGCTGAGATGCTGAGTGCTCTCTGGAGCCTGCGACGCCCCGCCCGTGTTCGCGGCACGGAAAGTACTTGAATGCGACTTGGCCGAAGATATCCGAATAACCCTGCAGCTGAGGGTCCAAGGCGAGACCGTTGCCCGAGGACTGGACAAGGGTGCGGGGTACCGCGTGCAAGCTCGCACGTCCCGAATATTGTGCTGACCTTGGTTTGCGCAGTTCTCGCGGCGTGCGAGTATAGCCATGGCTTCGTACCTGGCGGAATGCAAGACCTAGGCCTCACCAAGAGCGGGACCAAGCGATGCTGTATTCTGAAAGATTTGGGTCAATCTATGCATACGGTAGGCCGGCAGAGAGTGTACATACGTACCTGTTTATATCTGAAACCCGCAGAAGTAGCTCGTTGCTACGGTGAAGACGGTGGGAGCGAGAGGCTTCATGAATGAGTGGAATATCAGGAGGGCGGATTGGGATGAGCTCGACTTTGTGTGCGCCGGATCCGGACCTCTCGGAACTCGAAGGTCTCTGACTCGTTGCCAACATGACGGAGATAAAAAGTTATATTCGCTGCGTGCGTCGTCTGCCATTAGTAGGCGAGCACACGCCGATACCACATGGTTTTGGAGAGAGGGGACGAGGGAGGAGAAACGACTGATAGAAGGACTCCCTCAAGCTCGAACGACAAGCACTGTCGGAGATGCCATCCGATGTACACCCATGAAAGCTCTCACCCGCGCAACTCGTCTCACACTTTCCTCGGAGCAGATCTCAGGCTGAAGTGATGTACGTACCACGAGATGCAGTCACTACAGCCCTTGTTGGGAGCAGCCGCCGATGAATGAGGAACAAGGGAACGTACTGCTCCGCGAGACAAGGCACAGTCCGCGCGAGAGTCACACCGAAGACTAGACAATTTCAGAGTGTCCGAGGCGACGCTCCCAAGCGAGACGAGTGCAGGCGCGACGAGTGTAATGAGATGAGGACGCGACGAGATGGCCAGGCAGCTAGAAACTGTCGCCGAGGAATATGAGCCGCTAGGAGCTGTGGTCAGCAGTAGATCTCCCCCGCTTCTTGCTGTTCCCGCGGTGGTGCTTGCTAGCTGGAGACGGAGACGGAGAGCTCATGGGCGAGGGCGTGGTCGTGGTCGTGCGTGGAGGAGCAGGCGCTCGTGCAGTGCGCAAACTTGCGCGCCGCGTACATCGGCCCGTTGACTCTGGCCGCCGCCGTCACCGTCCTCGTCCTCGTCGTCGTTGGGGACGAAGACAGAGTCGATGGTGGCGCAGAGGACAGCTCACGGTTGCTTCTCGACGCCCATGTCTCGTTCCTGGACACTCTTCTGCCCGTCTCGCTGGAACTTAGCTCGCCTCCCGACTTCTTCTATGCTCACTCGACTCGTGCTCTCCTCTGAAAGTCGTCGTGAAAGCGCAAGTCAGCCTCGGACTCGTCGTCTATTGCTTATGGCGGTCTGCGACTGGACGCCGGCGGTCTGGAGTTGTACTGTAGCCCTGACACAGGCGCATCCTTCCGAACACTGGCAGCGACGTGCGACGCTCTGTCGGTCCTTTACCGCGTCTGCTTGAAAGTTCAGGTATGTCGTCTCCGCGGCTTCATCTTGGCTTCCCACATCGTTCAAGTGCGCCCGATCGCGATGCGCTACACTCGGTGCCGGCGGGGCTTTTCAACCCTCTCTTTTTATGACGCGCCAGCGGGCGCGTTCCGCTATGCAGCGCTGCAGCTCCTCGATGAAACTACTTCCCAGCCTTCTATAGTAGTCTCAAAACGTGGACACCAATCCACCGGCCGCCCCTCGCATGCACATGTTACGCTGCATGTGCTGCCCCATCTGCTTGATGCCCACCCGGAGTCCATCATCAGGTCATCGCGCTCGGGTCCTCAGCGGACGATGCCTGTAGGAACGTGCGAGGTGCATCAGTATGTTTTCTTCGTTCTCTCTACGACTGCACGCTGCTAGCCGCATGCTACACTACCTTGCTGCTCGTTCGTCGCGCGACGCCTCAGCACCACAAGTCTCATGCTGTCTTCGCGCTATGCTCGCTCATCCGGACAGCGTTGCCGTAACACGCCAGTGCGCTGCCGAGGCGCGTCTTTGCGGCAGCCTGAGAGCGTACCGCGTTCTCTGGGTGCCAGTATCCCGAGATATCTGTATATGCATACGCTCGCCCGAGCAGCCGCAGAACGGCGGGGACAGGGCAGAGCGGACGAGGCGCGCGATGGCGCGCAATCGCAGCTGGGCGGACGAGTATCACTTCTTCTTCGGGGTGGACTCGAGGGTTGCGTGCATGGCGCGGGGGGCTCTGAGTCGGCCGTCAAGCGCGGGCCGCCTCCTCCAGAGTGCTGCGAAAGCTCAATAAGCAGGCTCGTCATACGTATGTTCGAAGGTCTCACCAGCGTTGGACAGTCGGGTGCTCCGCGGCCGTCTGCGGTCGTCCTCGAACAATGTTCCGGGCGGACGGAAGCCATCTTGTGGGACGTACGTCTTAATTGATGTTTCGAGCCTGAAACCCTCGTCCGTCCAGAAAAACAAAGCAGACTGACTGAAGGTCGCTGCAGCGAGGCCCGAAGTCATTTGTAATATTAACTTGAGGAGCGGACACAGAAATGAACATACACACACACAATACAAGAGTTGCAGAATACCGGCTGGATCGAACCGACATACGTATGTAAAGATGCAGCGAAAGAGTGGTGGAAGAGTGAGT
This sequence comes from Sanghuangporus lonicericola, assembly GCA_016618145.1. Classification (NCBI taxonomy): domain Eukaryota; kingdom Fungi; phylum Basidiomycota; class Agaricomycetes; order Hymenochaetales; family Hymenochaetaceae; genus Sanghuangporus; species Sanghuangporus lonicericola. The sequence continues at coordinate 4,339 of WJSG01023997.1, read as the reverse complement.
GATCGGGAATCCGGCACGCGAACGCACATACATACGTACAGACAGACAGGAACGGACAGGCCGGCTGTATCGAACACAGTAACAACATATGAAGAGCCCCCCCTCGAGCTGATGAATCGACGATACTGTTCTCTCCGAGGGACGCCGTCTCATCTCCATCGCGACCGTACTCTCGGCATTCCCGTCCCTAACCCCCGTCGTGACTGTCCGCGGACGGCGCTCTCGTCCTTCGGGCTATGCATACTGGGAGGCTGCACCCTGACCGGCTTCCGAACGAGATAGACGGAGTCGGAACTCGACGTCACTCCCGAAGAGGCGGCAGTCGGGCACCACGAAGACTCGCGGCGGCCGCGATACATGAGTTGAGTGCGGATAGCGCGGACTGGGGCATCGAACTGATGGGTTGCGCGTGCGGGGATGGTGCGGATGGTGCGTCGCGCTGGTGTCGGAGTTGTGTTACGGTGTTCGAGGTCAGCGATGGGTAACGTGCAAGGTCAGGCGGGGACCATAACTCGCTCAACGCCGGATCTGGTCAGGACACGGAGCGTCGGCGAGTGGCATGATGCACAGGCAGTGGCGGAAAGGAGGAAAGGAAGAGAGTAGGTCGAGGCTCAGGCGGGATATGATTCTCAGTGGGGTCAGGTTTCGACAGTCGAGCAGATATTTCGTTCTCGGAGAGAGTTGTCAATGGCAGAGTTCCTTCGAGGTCGGATGTCTGCGGCAGTAGGCTGGAGGTTCGGCCGGTCCGAGTCAGATTATGATTGACTGCTCAGCGAGGTTTGTGTGATCTGATGCGACGAACCTGCTGATTTCCAAACGATACCGCATAAGGCTTCCAAATTGAGCGTCCGTTCAGGATTGAGAGGACAAGGCGTAAAGGACAGGGTCACCTCCAGCGTCGAGATTTCATTACCAACTTGCTCCAGCTCGAACCTCTTCCGGAAACCTGGCCATTGGGAGACATGATCCTGTGAGCAGTCGTGCAGAGTATCGGCTGATACCTCGCTGATCTCCGCCTCGCTCTCGCTGCCATGAATCCCAACATATCCGGCGCTGATTGTCGCCCATAGTATCCGGCGCTGCATCCCGGGTAGCTCGTCCTGTTGACAACGCCCTATTTTGATGATGATGTACTGAAAGCCCGTAAAAACGTACGCAATCGGGAGATTGGAGTCAGCCGTCCATGGAGAGTGGACCTCGCCACCGCGGATCTCGAAGCGGTAGGACCCAGACTGTTGCAGGAACTGCTGAATGCGAGCTTCTGGAAAGCGGACGGGGGCATCGAAGGTGAGCTGCATTGGAATAGCTGGAGTGAATCGAGTGAGTCTGGACGTGGCGGACTCTGGTAGTTGTCCTGGGGCCCGACGCAGCCAAGGTCGATTTCTTATGAGGACTTCCTTCCACGATGGGGGTCCATCAGGCGGGCATACGTCGGCATGGCGATCAGCATACTCGCCGTGTCCTGCTAGGCGATCGCAGGCGACCCGATAAGAAGGGCAGAGCGATGAGCTCGCTAAGCTCTCAGGGTCATGTTCGAGATGAAGGAAAACACGGCGCCCTTTGGGGGTAGACCAGTGCAGATCTCCGAATATATCGCCTCTCCACGTGAAGATGGGAATGTTGGCGCGAACACCAGCTGGAGTGACAGCGAATGTCATGTGGTTCATGTCCGCACGTACTTCGAGGGCAGAATCCTGTTCGCCCGTCAGCAGCTACGCAACGGCAACTAAGAATCATCAACTCACGTAGTGTGTATTATCAGCCGGTACTTGTGTTCTTTGCGGAGGTGCGTATACAATCTCGAAGTTGAGGTGCGGATCCACAGCGTAGTCTGCAGGCGACGTAGCGCAGAGACACGCCGTGGGAGACCCAGTCGTCTGGGACCGTCTCGATGCGAAGAGCGTCGTGTCTGTAGACTGCTGCATAATCGCCTCCTGCAGTCGTCGGAACGCGTTCCGGCCCTCGCCGTAGAGCGGTGGCATATGGATATCAAACAGCCCGAGGAGGCAGTACGCCTCGTCCTCCAGCCGCGTGGTCGTGCGCTGTTGGAACCAAGACATCCGCTGAGCAATGCTGAACTCAGTATGACTGACCTTCAGCCGGAGCACGGTCGCGGGAATGCCGAGGTGCTTCACCAGCAGCTCTGCGAGGTCTGCTTTCGTGCCTGTGACTTCCCAAGACTGCGAGAGGAAGACCAAGAAACGGGGAGCGATGAGCTCCTGGAGAGTCCAACCTCTACTAAACCAGAAGCTCCCCGATAATTTCCGATATCGCGCGGCCTGCCACATGTCAACGTCCTCGAGCTCCTCACGTGAGAACGCCACATCGCGCAAGTATGCGTAACAGATAGCTGCGAGGGAGTAGTAGCGGAACATCGAGTTGATCGCCTCGGAGAGCTCGGCACTGCTCGTCTTGTCGATGCAGCAGGTGTCGATCCACACCCACTTGTAGCCGTGCTTCTCAGCGAGCTCGCAGCACCGCCTAATCTTCTCGGTCACAAAATCGCGGGGATTCGTGCCGTCCTGGGCGCATATTTTCTGTATCTTCCGGACCTCCTTAAACGACTGCTCGGGAGGTCCGCCCTGGGGCGTGTTGTTCCAGGTGTGTGAGAGAGCTGCGTACTCGTATTGGATAGCCTCGGGGGACGCGACGAAGTGGAGCTCCGCGCGATCGGTGCTGAGGACCCACATGGGAAACGTCTAGACTCGGTGGTCAGGGAATGATTTATCGGGCGACATACGGAACCACCCACTTGGATAGGTCAAGATACGGCAAAGCAATCAAGGATACGTTCGACGGCCACAGACGACGCAAGGATGGGGCGTGAAACGACAAGAGGGCGAGGACGGGCCTTGCGAACGGTCCTGCGGTGGGTCGACTCGGCTTGTGACTGCTCGGACGAGCGAGTCGAGGGGCGGTAACGCAGTCAAGAGTAAAACGGGCTGTATGTGTGCCGACGGTGTCGTCTCGCCGAGAGAAGTAGTAAGGATGGATCGTCGCCGCGCAGAGGGACGGCAGAGTGCGAGCTGCGAGGTGGGAGCACTAGGACTGTGGCACAGGAATCCGAGTACGACCTTACAAGGTTCAGAAGTGGCGATGAGAAAAAGAAGCACGTCGGCGCCTGAGGCAGCATGTCGAGCATAGCGCCTTGTAATTGGTGACCAAATGAAGATCTCCTTGTGCTGCGACTTCTGGGAGAGCGAATTCGGCCGGAATCCAGGGGTGCATATAGCAGGCCGACGGTATAAGAATTATATACTTATGTGGTAAGGGGGTACCCCCATTCCTAGATCATTCAGGCTTAATCTATTCAACAACGGTGTCCTCCTGAACAGAGCCGTGAATCAGCGTATCATGCATAGATGTCCGTCGAGAGGAATCTCAGTCGTCAAGGCCCTCGATAGCAGGACGAAGACGTGCGGGAATTATGGGAGGTCCTCGGTGGGCCGCGATCCCGGGTTGCTCGGCATGCAGAACAGTGCAGAGGAGTGTCTCAGTACCTCCGGCCGCCTCGCGTACTCCGGATCCTCCGCCATCTGCGTCCGCGCAGGGTACCTTCTCCTAGTGGGCCAGCCTCGAACGCAGAGTCCGCTCCATCGCCAGTTGCTCGGCGAAGCGGAAACGTCCAAGGCGAGGAGCCGTGATCGACAACTCTGGCGTGGCTCTTGTTGTACCGTGCACGGATACGGCAAGCGATGTCCTTGAGTTGCCGGACGAAAACCTGCAGAACTGCGGATATGACAGCGAGCGGCGCCTCAAGACGTACCACCCGAAGATCTCCAGGGCGATTGGCATGCATCCGACATTGGCGGCGAGCGCCGCTGTATGGCGGACCACCTGAAGAACTCGGGCACGGTTGGGATGAGTTCGCTTTCATGGACGAACGTGAGCCTGAGCGGGCGCACCTCTTCGACGGCCCTCTTGTACAGGCCACGGCGGCTCGGGGAAGACCGCGAGGTCTTGAGACGCGTCCGGAAAGACCACCCAAGAGTCGCGCACATCACGCCGCCTCCGAATTGCTGCAGGCCGAGGTGTATCGCTTGAAGGATGGCGTGTGAAACCCAAAGTGCATGGTCGCGCTCCGTAGATCGAGACATCCGCCAGCAACGTCTCGGTCCGCCTCGTCTGCAAACTATCAGTAGTATGGGGATTAGCGGACGAGCGACCAAGTTCAGGTGGACGCATGTACTTGTGTGCACTGTACAGCCACTTCATGTGGGCCCGGCGCACCCTTAGCCTTCAGCGGAATTGAACTGGCCGGGGATATCCTGCGGATCAATTGCGATGAAGCCTTGGATACAGACCATGGTTGCTGCGTCGCGGTGTGAATACTGCCACA
>WJSG01023990.1:0-15459 GCA_016618145.1 Sanghuangporus lonicericola | reverse complement strand
GCACCAAGTCCATCGCCGACAAGAGCTTGCCCTCCGGCCAGTTGAGGGTGAAGGAATGTACTGACGCACTTCTCTCAGCGTTCTTCCCGTCGACGAGAGCCTTGTGGAAGGCCGCGAGCTCTGCTGAGGTGCGCAGGGTGACTTCCCCGTACAACCTCCCTTCCGCCTCCCGCTGAATCCATTGACCTAGCGTCATCAGAGCATAGAGCGCATTGCGGGTCTGTCGAGACAGCTGGTTGTGAACACCGATGTGTCGCGTGAGCTGAGACTAGGCACGTACCTCGCGCGAAGAGCTCGGACTCGGGGTGGTTGCGCCCCCAAGTAGGTGTTTCTTCATCATAACCTGTCCCTGCGCCATTGTGTTCGTCGTAGGGGAGCTTCAGAGTGCACCGAGACTCTGCGGAGTGGCGCTGTACTCTGCGTGACCGACCGGGAGGAGTGGTGGATGGAGAGCTGGGGGAAGGTAGGAGAGCGCCTCTACATGGAGTACCCGACAAGACGCCCACCCCGAAGTAGCGCGGGTGCGGCGGCCTCAAGCTCGCCCCTCAGAAGGATATGCGGCTAAGGAGATATCTGGTTCGATGCGTAGGACTCACTTCATCATTGACAATCATGTAGCTGACTATCCGAGATAGCTTCCAGTCCGCGACGACAATTCTGGGCTCGCACACCCGACTCGCGTCTGGTTCGCCTCCCGGCTTTCGCCACCTTTGTTCTGCATTGTATGCCGACTCCCCTTAGCGGTGTACGAGATCATAGGTTACATAGACCGTGTTTGCTGAAGCTCAATGGACGCTTCGGTGCAGACAAGGCGAACGGACACACAACCAAAGCTTTGCCCGACGGATGCTCGTTTGAACGCCTCCTCCGGCTCGGCGATACCGGGCATGCTTGTTGGACCTCTGCCACCAACCCATCGCTTTCTCTTGGCCGACGTGTTGCTCCCCCGCGTGTTTCGAACCGCTGCAACCGTCGAAAACACCCACAACTCAATGCTAGATCGTCCCTGACCTGTCCTACGGCGCAACTACCTGAATTGTCGATCTGGCCATCGGACGACGAGGTGTCATACTTGGTCTTTGCACAATCCGACGTCTACCTTCCTCCCGCGGGCTGCGATTCGTTCGCGAGAGTAGAGTCACAGTGCATAGTGATTCCGAACTTTGAGCGACTAGGAGAGCATGGTAGTCACCGTACCGTGGTAGCGATACAAGCAGTAGTGATGTAATATGTAGAATGGGCGAGATGGAAGATGTCAGAAGATAGTCGAGACGAATAATGATAGTGGATATTGGAAAGTGGATAGTGTAGATGTAAAAAGATACGAGTCGTGATCGAGGAGGCGGGGAGTGTGAAGAGAAGCGTAAAGATGAAGCACATAACACAGAACAAAAAACCGAACTGAAGGTTAAACGGCACAAACCACGGATGCAGTGAGGCGAAGACGACGCGTCTTGAACCGCGTCGCGACTGCTCCGGTATTGCGCGGCATGATCCTAGCAGAGGGAGGCGGTCGCTATCCCTAACCACCTGACGGTTCGCCTGCGGGCAAGGATGCAACTGGCGCATCTACGATCGGACGGGGGCCATTGAGCCTAGAAGGGCTCGTCTACTGGCACGCACCTGTAACGAGTCACCAGGTCGTCGTGATGCATGAGGACGAGCTCCACGGTGTCCAGTGTGGGCACCGCAGAGAAGAACGCCTCCGCATCGCCCGACACGTCGTATTCGCGCAACCCAGCGACGACTGGGCACTCCAGCGATTGCTCTTGATGGGACGGCTCGGCGGTGGGGTCGCAGTCGCGTATGAAGCAGGGAGTGCATAATTGCAGTATGAGCTCATGTAGTTTGCAGCGTGACTTTTCGAAGAAGTTGCGGTATTCTTCCTGTAGGTGGAAAACATGCGGCTCAGTAACTTGCTTATCATGGCTTCATGAATGGTACTCACGAAAGTCTCGCGCAACCTGTCCTGGGTCTTCCACACATGCATCTCCCAATGTGCGGCCTTCCCCTCGAACTCGACGAGGTCGTGTACTGCTTCGTAGCCGTTATACGGCCACTCGAGCGTGTAGAGGTCCTCGATGGCGGTGAGTTCGAGCTCTTGCAAACTTGGTGTGAAGTCGAGCAGGGTCTCTAGCATGACCCAGTCCATGTCCGACCGCCGATCCGACTCCAAGATGAGGGTATACACTGGACATACCAGTCCGAGGGAAAACACCTCCACCACGGGTCCGGTAACCCATTCCAGGCAGGGCCAGCTCCCGTAGCGCTCCTGGCGGTAGTGATTTTGGCAGCGGCGCGCCGCCGCCGTGTCCACGTCCACGGGCTCTTCTGGGTCCCAGTAAACCTCCTCTACAACTAGGGTAACTAGGTTCGGGAGGGTACGGGCTAGGACGTCAGTCGATGGCAGCTGGACTGCTGTCGCATGGAGGTGGACGACCTGGGGAAGAACGATGTCGGCCCATGCCGACAATGTGACGTTCTCGATGCGAATATGGCGGAGCGTGTGTGCCGACCTCTGCAGGAGCTCAATGGGAATTATCTCCGAGGACCATTCGCAGTGGTCCGGGGTATGTGATGAAGGGAATTGCACGTTGAGATGGGTGAGGCGTGAGCGGAGGGTGGCCAGGAAGATGAGAACGCAGTCCGTCCATTTTTGCGCGACCACGTCTACCTCCTCCAGATATTGCAGTTCAGCAAGAACCTGGACGAGCTCAGGGGCGGTGCGGAAGAGCGTGTCCACGTCCCGGATAGAAATCTTTCGCAGGCGGGTGGTCCGCCGCAAAGTGGAGCACAGGGCTTGCGCGGTGGTTGGGGAGAGAGTAGAGAAGCTGAGCTCGAGGGATTTTCTGATCAAAGGAGCTCGCGAGAAGTCCTGTGCGGACATGAACGCACAAAACGATGACGTCGCCTCCTCGCTCTTCAGGGTGACTCCGCGTGCCAATAGGACCTCGAGGGCTAGCCAATATATGGCGGGGGACGTACGCATAACCAAGAGGAGGGAAACATTGTCCAAAAGCCAGAATATGGATCTTAGGACGTCGTGGTTGAGAACCACCGTGTGGTTGCTGGTCTGATTACGCCTCCCAGTAGAGGAGGCTTCTGAGGGCCGTCCGAGTTGAGCCTGCGAGGTTGTGGTCAATAAATCAGCGGCGGCAGAGTAATCTATTCGCGTACTTGGGTCATTCTATCAGCCCTGGTTTGGTGGTAGGGGGAGAGGGGAGAGGTGGCTGGTGGCTGGTTTGGAGAAACGGACTTGCACTACATAACCGACCACTCGAGCGCCGTATGGTCCGGTTTGGTCAAAGCATTTCCATATGTGGGTGATCCCATCATTTGTGAGCGTCTGTGGCCGAGAACAAAAGAGAGCTTTGGACCCTTGAGCGGACAAAGCGCGTTTACGGGAAGATGCGTTTGATAGAATACTCATTATTGGAAGATCATCTAAGCGGGGACCACTACGGTAGTTGACTAAGTCCGCGTGCAGATAAACACGCTGGTCATGCGGGACAATGCAGATGCGGCATAATATGGGTCAAAGCGGAGAACAGGGAAACATCTGAAGGAAATACGCCTCAACCAAAGATCAAGTGAGTACACGGACAACGCAGGGCAGACGCCACTCAGATCACCTCCCAACGACCGACGACCGTGCGTTTTTGATAGTGTAATTCTTCGCCGTGGTGAAACACCCGGAGCTCGATCTGCTGCAACGTTGAGACATCCTGGAGGAGAAGATCCGCCTCGGCAGAGACGTCGTGCATGCAGATCTGCTTCAGGACTGGACAGTCGTGATACAGCGGCTGGGGTGCGTCGTCAAAGTTATAGCAGGCGAGGACCGGGCAGGTAATATCAACGGTCATGGACAGCTGCTGCAGCTTGCACGTTGACTGCTGGAAGGCGAGGTGGTGTTCGTCCTGTCCCGTCCCGCGGTAATGAGGCTTAATCAGTGTCATGGGTATGGTCGCACAAAGAAGTTGGATTCACGAATATGTCGCGGAGGCCTTGCCTCGTACGGTCGGCGAGTAGCTCCCGCTCTTCAGGGAACTCTTCGAGCCTCGCCTTTTCATACAGCCTTTCCATGCGAATAAAGGGCCACCCTAGGCCGAATATGTCATCGTTCGTTGTTAGCACGAGTTCCTTCAGCTCGGGGGTACGGTTCAGCAGGGAACTGAGCATGACACGACCCGCGTCCGACGGGGGGTTAGCCTGCAGAACCAGCCTCGAGACCGGGCAGGTAAAGCCGAGGGCGAAAATGGCCCTCAACTGTCCGGAGGCGCATTTCAGATAGGGCCAGCTTCCAGACTGTTGTTGGGTCTGGATGTTCGCATTTCGTGCATCCTCGTCCACAAGGTCTCCGTACTCGCCGTCCCAGAACAGAAGCTGGGTTTTGAGGTGGGTGAGCTTGGGAAAGGTGCGGATCAGGCTCTCGCTCGCCGGCAACAAGAGCAGGTCCGACTCCAGGTATTGAAGGTTGGGGAGTGTGATGCCGGCCCAGTCGGTCATATTGAGATAGGAGATGCGAGCCGACCGTAAGGTCGACGCTGAGGGCTGCAGGATATCAAGCGCTTTGAAGGACCCGTTGGAGACGTTTATGACCACTCCCCGAAGTCGGGCGGCGTGTCGTAGGAGCACACGCAAAGCTTGAAGGGTGGCCTCGGAGAATGAGCTGATCTCCAAGACAAGTTTCTGTAGGAGTGGCGCGCGAGAGTGGTTGTCTTCCTCAAGAAAGCGACAGAACGACTGCGCCGCTGCTTCAGTCATCAAGAAGACACCGCGATCGAGCAGCACCTTGAGGCCGAGCTTGTGCAAGTCGCGGCATGTTTGCATAGCGGCGAGGAGATGTGTGGCTTCTTCGTTCATAGTACTGAGCTGTTCGAGCACCAACGACCACACGTCGAGGTTGAGGCATCCGATGCCCGCATATTGACGAAGTGGCGCTGCCGTATCGGAGGAAGTCACCGAGGGAATTGTGGGCTGCAGTGAACACCTGTAGGTCAGCGGACAGTTGGCGATGAGTAACATCGGTTTCATACCTGAGACATTCTTGCGCTACAAGTTGTGGAGGGTGGGAAGTGCAAGTGGAAGGATTGGACTTGCAGAAGGCCAACTCAAGACTCTGTCCATATATATAGGTGACCCCATACTTAGATCCGATCTTGGTGACGCTTTTGTGGCTGAGAACAATTGAAGCGTTGGTGGAGTCACCTCGAGCGGACAGTCGGTGCCTCCGAGGAGGCCAGTTTGGTTGATGTGATTTCACACTACATTGTAGGCATACTATGAGCACAACATAGGAGTGGTACAAACAAACACGATAGTATTGCGAGATAGCGGAGATGAATAACAATATGGCAGATCTACTAAGCAAAGAGACAGATGAAACATGGGGCAAAGCAAAAAGCAGCAGAGATAAACGTCCAACAAACAAAGACCAAAACAGAACACGCGAACGCTACTCGGAGCGTTCCGCAACCACCGCGCCCGAACAGTAGTGGCGAGCGATACCACCTCGGCTCGTACACATCTAACCACTCAACACTGCGGAGAGCACCGAGACCAGCGATCCTCTCCTACTGATGCGGGGCCATGCGAGTGAGGACTTGCACTTCCTCGATATTGTGCATGAGCCGCAACTCGATGTCCTGCAACGTGGGGACAGTCCGGAGGAGCAGTGTGGTCTCATCAAACAGGTTGTGCGAGCGGAGCTGCTTCAAGATTGGGCAGTCTGTGAATAAATCCTCGGGATCGTCGTCTTCGCTGTCCCAGTAGTCGCAGAGGATGCAAGGGATTTCGATCCGCATGTAGATCTGTTTTAATGTGCACGCCGAGTCCCGGAGAACATCGCTGTATCCGTCCTGTCCAATTCACCTTTATGTGTCAGCGTCATGGATATGGTGCAAGGCCGAAAGGAGTACTCACGAAGATAGTGCGGATGCTGAGCTCCGTCCTCTTCGCGAGCCATTCCCGCTCGCCCGGTGTTTTCTCCACCCTTTCACGCTCGAACTCTATGCGGGAGTAATCAGATCCTAGCCCAAAAATGTCCTCCTTCGTCAGGAACCCGAGGTTCGGCAGCTTCGGGGCACTCTCCAGCAGCGTCTGGAGCATCCTGCGACTTGCGTCCGGCGACATCCGCTCCGCGTACACGAAGATCCATGACAGAGGGCAAGTCAGGCCTAGAGAGAATACGTCGACCATGGAGCCAGAGACTGACTCGAGCCGGGTCCACTTCCCGCGCTGGTTCTGGGCTTGGATGTTCGCTTCGCGGCGGTGTACGTACGCGTCGTGGTTGTTGGCTTTGTATTTTACGGCCCCGGAGAGGCTGAGCCGTGTGAGCTTGGGGAATGCCCGTACGAGCACGTCCGTCGCCGGTATCCTAGAGACGGCCACTGCCTCGAGGTATCGGACCTCAGGCAGGACAATGTCGTCCCACCCGGTCATATCAAGATGATGGACATGGACCGATCGTAATGTCGAATGCGAAAGCCGCAGATGTTTGAGTAGATTGAAGGCGCGTGGAGTGCTGCCGTGCGAATATATCTTTGTCTCTTGATCTTCCCATATGCTCACGGAGGTCAGGTTCGAGCGGAAGGCGTCGAGGAACCCGATGAGGGCGGTGGTGGGCTCCCGTGCCTCGACCTTGAGCTTGCGAATTTGCCGCATGTTAGCCAGAATATCGAAGATTTCTGGTACGTGGTCACGGAGACGGTCGAAACCGGAGATAGTCAATTTCCGAAGTCGAATGGCGTGCCGCATCGCGGAACACAAGGCTGTGGAGGTGGTTGTAGACATGGGGAAAGGTTTAAGGACGAGACTTCGCCAGAGGTGGGCGCGGGAGTAGTTGTTTGCCGCGAGAAAATGACAAAACGAGATCACGGTGGCTAGTTCGTCGAGAACGACATCGCGGTCGAGCAGTGGCTTGATGCCCAGCTTGTGTAGGGTGCTGCATGTTCGCATGGCAGCAAGGAGATGGGTGGACTCTTCGCGAGTCATAGAGCTTAGCTCTTCCAAAATCATGGTCCAGACGTCTTCGTTCAGGCCGCCCACACCCATCGTACGACGAACCATCGCCGTAGTGGAGGTGGGCATGTTGGAGGGAACCAGTTGGGACTGCCACGACCAGCGGTCAATAGAGGTTGAGTCTTAGGAAGCATGGTTGTCGTACCTGCACCATGTTCACGAGTACCTTCGATGGTCTTGTAAGTGTAGAGGACGAGGAGAGGTGGGAGGAGATGGGAGGTTGGACTTGCAAGCCACCCGAGCGCCAGAGGCAATCCTGATACGGACATTCCAGTAACACCGGCCCGGAGGTCTATCCAGCTTGTTTCCAGCTCAAGGATGCTCAAACCCGAGCCTCCAACTTGTGCGGCGTACCTCAACGGTGGAACGCATCGCACCTGCGCACGTGAGGCTGTCCAGAGGAGGCGACACCGAGACCGCTTCGACAGCAGATATGCCAGACTGGACGCGTCGTCGACTTTGACGGCGGATACGCATGATATTCCGACCTTTAGCGGGGTAGGGGCACGATGAGAGGTACACAGCGTACTACCTGATAATGTTCGATAGGATGTTAGTTGTTGACACGCCCATAATACGCGGCATGACTCTTAACAGAACCAATAGCCAGTCAATCTCGTTCTCGGACGCAGTGGCGATACCGTCGGGCTGCTAGTCCATTGACTATGGGCCTGGTGAGACGTGTCGGCCGTCGCTGCCCTATACCGAGTTCATTACTTGCTGATGAGCTAGAGCCTGGCAGTCAGAACGAAGGAACGGACGTACGCGATTAGCCGCACTTTAGCCACGATGATGGCTCGGAGGTTAGGGTTCTCTGTAGGGAATGTCCGTGCCGCGCCGCGAGCCTTGTCGCCTCATTTTCCTCCTTCTCTCCATGATGGCGAAGATCTCGACGCCTTGCACGACGAGAGGCTTTCTCGGTCGATTCTCAGCATGGAGCAAGGGTGAGAAGGTGCAGGCAGGGCGCATATGTCAGGCCAATGACCCGACTTTGTCAGGGCTTACACCTCCCATCGGCATGTATGATTGAACGTCCCAGAATATCACGAACGATCCCAGGCTATCCGGATCCTAGGCTATCGCGGACCCTCATGCGGAGGTGACCAATCATGTCGCGGTGAGCGCGGTATAAGAGCCGCCGTGCGCGAGGAAGAGCGGAGTGACTCCAGTCGACTCTCCCCCCGACTCCGTCCACGCTCCGTGCTCCGCGTCTGAACGTCGTCGGCGACCCTCAGCTCCGTCTTCTTCCCTCCGTACTACCTCCGACGACATCTTCTCCGACGTCGGACTGTTGGACATATAAGCTAGCGTCGTGACCTGGTTGATTAGACTCATCCTGCTTTTCCCTGTGCTAGATGTCTTTTGCCGACATGCACCCCAAGTCTCCCTCTGATTTCGAGAAGAAGGGCGAGATATACACCCCCGGCGATACCCCCATGCCCTCCACCGTGGATCTCTTCGAGGACGGCTCCGTCGATCCTGTATACCAGGCGAAAGCGCGTCTGATTAACTCGGCGCTGCAAGAGATGGGTATGGGGAAGTATCAGGTGCGCATATATGCTCGATCGTCGAGGAGGATCGCCCCAACCGAGGTGTTTGGGTCTAGTGGTGGCTGTTTGCGGTGGCAGGATTCGGATGGTTCGCGTACGTGTAGCTTCCTTTCGCTCGATATCGCACATCGCTGACCCGGAGTGTGTACTTGCATGCTACAGTGATAGCGTATGGCCGGTGAGTACTTATTTTCTTTCCGACGCCCGTGTGCCCGAATCCAGGCTGGCCATCGCCAGGCCAATCCTTCCTATGGACAAGATACGCTCCCCCTTAAGCTCCGCGGAGCGCATATAGCCAGCATACAGCCTTGTCAGTTCCCCTCCTATCGCTCCTGATTCTCAGGCTACGCGAACGACTGCATCCAGTCTGCGGGTTACGGAACTGGAAGGGAAGGTGTTACATGCTGCAGTCCCCGGATGGTACGATTCGATAAGGGACTTCGCGCGGACGAGGGATGTCCTCACTACATGCAGGCTCCCTTGGTCCGTGATAGGAAGCTATAGTATAAGACCCGATGGACCAGGAGGCGGCAGAACAACGCCCGGCGACGAGGATGCGTGTAGGAGTCGGATTACGAAACTGCCGTACTTGGGGTGCGCTGTGATGCTCTAAGTACTAGGGCGCATATAGCCAGCATACATCCTAGTGATCCATGTGCTTCGCGAATTACTCGCACCTCTCCGTGCCCGGGCTGCTTCGTGTAACTTCATACTGACATGAACACGCAAACAGCTCCTCGGCGGTCTCATCTTGAGTCCGGCAGTACAAGAGCTACACTTCAACGGCCCCTTCCTCTCGCTGGCACAGAACATCGGCCTCCTGATCGGCGCGGTCTTCTGGGGATTTGGATGCGATATCTGGGGCAGGAGGTATGTCTTCTGTGGCCTGACTGCTCAGAGCGTCGACCGTCCATCCCACAACGATCGTACACGCTGACCATTGCGTCCAGATGGTCTTTTAACATTACCCTGTTCCTCGCGGGTGTATTTGGGCTGGCGGCAGGGGGTGCGCCCAACTTCATCACGCTCGCCTCGCTTCTCGCTGTGCTCGGGCTCGGCGTAGGCGGCAACCTCCCAGTCGACTCCGCCGTGTTCCTCGACTTCGTCCCTGGCACGCACCAGTACCTGCTCACGGTCCTCTCCATCTGGTGGTCCATTGGCCAGCTCGTAGCTGATCTCGTGCGTACTCGGCTGTTGCCTTACTGCGTCGTATCGAGCGTTGGGCTGACTATATGCGCGTCATGCAGTTCGCCTGGCCGCTCATAGCGAACTTCTCTTGCCCGCAGGATGCGACCACTTGTTCGCGCGCAGATAACATGGGCTGGCGGTACCTCCTCTTCGCCCTGGGCGGCATGACGCTCTTCCTGTGGGCCATCCGCTTCTTCATCTTCCCGCTCGAGGAGAGCCCGCGCTTCCTTGTCGGCCGCGGGCGCGACGAAGAGGCCGTCGCTGTCATACAGCGCATCGCGAAGTTCAACGGACGCGAGTGTAGCCTGACGGTCGACCAGCTGCGGGCCGCAGGAGACGCTGCGAACGCGACGGTCATGGAGGGCGAGAGGAAGCACAAGATCCTCAGCGAGAGCTCGGAGTTCTCGGTGAAGCATGTCAGGGCGTTGTTTGCCACACCGAAGCTCGCGTGGTCGACGAGTCTGCTCATCGCGCTCTGGGGTATGTACAGCTGCTGCCCTTCTGCGAGGCACGTCTGATGATGACACCTCTTGCAGGCATCATCGGTCTAGCATCGACTCTCTACAACAGCTTCCTGCCGTACTTGCGAGTATCGCGCATCTCTCCTTCGTACACCTCTGACACCTCCTCAGACTTTCCCGCCGCGGCGCGAAATTCGGCGACAGCTCGTACTACATCACGTACCGCAACGTACGCCCCCTTCCACTGTCTTGCGCATCCCGTAGCACGCTGACACCCTGCGATCTGCATCCAGCAAGTCGTCCTCGGTGTGATCGGCGTCCCCGGCGCGTTCCTCGCAGGCTGGGCGGTGGAGCAACCATACATCGGGCGCAAGGGCACTTTGGCACTCTCGGCGGGCGAGTGTTCCGTTCTCTGCACGCGCGCTCATTATTCAACGACCCCACGCGGAAGATAGGGCTCACGGGTGTCTTTCTCTTCGCGTCGACCACCGCCAGGAGCTCGAACGCGCTCCTCGGGTGGAACTGCGGGTATGTCTTCCACAGTAACGTGAGTCGTCTCCTTTCCGTGAATCTTCTGCAGTGCTCACGCGGACGGTGATAGATCATGTACGGGGTGCTCTACGCAATCTCGCCCGAGCTCTTCCCTGCGAAGGACCGCGGGACGGGCAACGGCCTGACCGCGACTGCGACGCGTGTCTTTGGCATCATGGTGCGTCGTTCGTGTCTCCCTCCCAAAGGTCCTGTCGACTTATGCACGCGCAGGCCCCGGTCATCGCCCTGTATGCGAACCTTCAGACCGCCGTCCCGGTGTACGTCTCGGGCGCGCTCATTATCGGGAGTGGCGGGCTTGCGCTGCTGCTCCCGTACGAGCCGCGCGGGAAGGCGTCGATCTAGTACGGGCGTGCGTACGCGCGACTCCCTGGCCGCGAGTGTGTAGAGGTAAGGATCTCCCGGTATGTTCTGTACTTTGTGCGAACAGACTTCTTGGGGGTGTTGGGACGACGTCATGATATTATTAGAAGGGTGTGTGGTAGCTTCTGTTTTTGTGCTTACGATGTAATGCTGTTGACGTTCTTGTTGTAATGCTGAATCACCTCTCCGTATGCTGTTGACCGACCTGTTGCTCGCAAGGTCTACGGCTCCGCTACTTCGCCTCCCGTGCTTCACTGACAAGTACTGCGACTTTGAGTCGAGCAGGGAACCCGAACCCTGCTTGTTGAGATGTCTGATCCTACATAGTATGTCTGCGCATGCGTCCGCGAGGCGGGTACGAGTACAGTGGGATAGCATATATAGAACTCGGGGCATGTGGAGTTACAATGATATCAAGAGAGTGAACGATATAGGTGATAGGACCGACGACGCATAGTATACCGTGGTAGCGTGACCGTCCAGATTATGAGAAATGCGGCCAATATCTGCCCCATGACGGCAGGTCAAACGCAGCGGGCGGCAAGGCGAAGATCTGCTTGACACTCTCCACGACAATGAACCCGCTCGCAAGGACGTACAGAACTGTGCCCAGGACGAACACAAGTTCGTTGACGCGCCCATAGTTGAAATCGACCCTGATGATGATGCTCAACAGACCAAAAAAGATTCCGAGTAGGATCCCTGCGAGGGCGGACGTGACAAGCATCCCGATACCCGTGACTGCGACGAGTACAGTGGCCAGGAGCCAGAGGCTCCGCTCAATGGCACTGGGGAACGTCACTGCGAACCCGAGGAGGTGGGGCAGCCCATAGACGGCCCCGAGGAGGATAGCGCTGCCGACGAATTGCGCCGCGGGATAGCTGGTCACGACGTAGTCATCGTCCGTCGTATACCCCTGGAGGGAAGCCGCAGGAGCGACATATTCTTTGCTTGCGAGGGAGAGCAACCTTGGGGACTTCCGGGTTGCCTCAATCGCCAGGTTCCACCGCACGTTCCTACGCTTGGATTCATCGTGGGCTTCATGGGAGGGGCCCCCTCGGTAGTACCACGGCACAGTCGTCTTGTCGAATATGTACCAGACCTTCAAGGTCTCTGCGAAGGTTCGCGCGTCGCTACTGCTTGGCCGGCTTCCGTGCTCTGAGTCCATGAAGGACCTCTCGCAGCGAAGGGAGGGGATCAGAAATCCGCCGAGCAGATGTCGCGTTGGGCGGCTCGCCATCGACATCCACGCGCCGAGCAACCGTGCTTCTGGGCCGACGATGGCGGTTTGGTGGCCGATATCCTTCGGCTTGTGCCACCACAAGAAGTACGTGAGGAGCGTGCACGCCGCATGCGCGATGGTGGTGATCTCGAGGAGACAGAGCGGCAGCCCTTGTGCGTGGCGGATGATGCATGTGATGAGGAACCACGACACCTGCAGGACGAGGAGGGCCTTCGCGAGGGCGTCGGCCTTGCCGCGGTCGATGAGGTCCTCGTAGGCGAGGTCAGGAATGAGGGACGGCTCGACTTTCATGAGGAGGAGCACCCCGCTGTGAGTGAGTACACCGTTCTTTTGCCACGCCGGAAGGTAGTCATCGCCTGGTCGAGGAACATATGGGTCCTTGAGAACGAAGCCACCCATAGCAGCATAGAAGCCGTGAGCCAACGTCCAACGATGCTTCCGGCCGACAGGCGTGCTCCTGCCATTCGACGGTGTGGTGCGAGGAACACGCGCCGACGCGGAGCCAGTATGCGCTGCCTTGGGGGTGGACGGCGACGAGACCTTCGACCGCGAAGCGGGCGAGTTAAGAAGAGGCAAGTATTCGGCGGAAGTCTTCCGCTGCTTGAACGCGTCATGAATGGTCTATAATGCAGGATCGACTGCGGTCTCACCTTCCTTTGGCCTTCAGACGACGAGTCGTCGTCACGGGGCGATTCGCTCCAAACGTATTTGTCCTTGAATACCGCTATGAGTGGCACCTCAACGCAAATTGAACTGTGCCCTCACCGTCAACCCGAGTAACTTTGCGAGTACGCGGTAGGAACGCGGCAGGTTTGGACGCTGTGCGGACTGTCCTTCCTTCACATCGTCGGCGACAGGGAGGTATGTTTGGGCCTCCACCGTAAGGAGCAAGGCGACTGAGAATTGCTTGAATGCGATGTAGAACATGAGTTCCGGGGAGAAGAGTCCGACGAAAACCCATCCAACTTTGGACAAGTATCGCCCCGTTATAGACCTCCCGGTCGGGATGTTGACATGTAAGGCGGACCAGACGCAGATGAATAGCGTAGTGATGCAGCTCGTGAAGATAGTGATCGTGCTACGGAACGTTGGTGCAGGCTGCCAAGGTATGAGGTCGGTGGTGACTGGAGGGAAGCATTGCCAAAGGTCGGTGTCCATGGTGGTGGCTGGACGACTATGAGTACTCGTACGCTGAACATAATTCGAGGGTACTTATATAGCGGTAGCCGCGTGCCATTTTTGACGTCGATAGCGGGGATTGGATCAACGGAAGAAACAGGGAAAGTCGTCCGCTGAACGCGACAAACGCAAGTCATGAGATGCAGGAGTCGCGGGGTGGTAGTGGCGAGGTGGACTCTGACCATGCGGAGAGGAGCACATCAGTACGCTGCACAGGAAGCTATACACTTATGACTGATGCGTCCCTGCATGTTGTGGCTGGCCTTGCGGGGCCCCGCAGTCTCACAGGGAAAAACGCACCGCTCTGCATCGGATAGCAGCAGTCTTTTGTAGAAGATCCATCTTCCTTCGCTATTACCTCGTTGCATGCACGTGGCAGTTATGTATGCAATCCGTCCATCTTCTCAGCCTATCCCCAAACAGGTATGGCATAGTCTGGGAGGAGGATGAGTTTACGGCGAACCACCCCAGCGAGTATGAGGGTAATCCACCATCGTACATTTGGGTAAGAAGACGTGCACGCACCAGATTGATAGTAGCGGTTGCTCATTTGGGGGGTCAAGTATGCCCTGCAAGCGGAGCCGGGAGGCGGTAAGTTAACCGGGTCTGTCGGTATCCTGGAAAGCTACGGACCTCAAGATTATGCTCGTGGATACTGGACACATGAGGATAGCCGGTGGTCGGTCAGTCGCATTGTTCACGCATGTACAACACCGCACCTACTGCCAGTATTCCCACCTCGCAATGACGTGATAAGATCGATGTGGCCCGAAGACACATGTGCGTTATCGGCGACTCTGCAGCCGTCGGTCACACTTGTAGACTGGTCGCTTATCCTCACGAAAGGCGGGTCGTCGGTTTCGAGACGAAGCTTGATCTTCGAAGTCTGGGCAGACGAAGTCAGTGGGAAAAGACACAGCCGACCAAAATGTGAACGTGAACAGATGGGGGCACGTGAAGATTGGGGAACGTGCGACGCAGATGGCGGAGCAAACGGTGCGTATCAACGGGGGACGAGAGGAGAGATGAGACGCGAAATTGATCTTCATTTGGCGTTCGGACTGTAGGCGAAAGTCACTGATCCAGTGCAGCCGACCACAGCTAATCAGTGGCGCACAGCCGGGGGAGGAACCAAGATGGATACTTACTCGCATCGACTGAGCTGGTTGTAGGGACACCGCTCTATTCGATGTGCAGCCTGCATTCCAGTGGACCTAAGCCAAATGACTCTGTGGGGCGTCCTCTCCTGCCAGTCAACAGTCGGCGAGGGAGTGTTGTGTCGTCAGCGAGCGCGATCTTAGTTCGGCGACTCACCAAAGACAGAGGTCATGCAGACGGCCTGATGTGGTACTCTTCTGCGGCCTCCCGATGTGACATCTTCAATTGCTTGCATGCCTCGACCACCGTTCGGACAGGGAAGGGACATGGAGATATGCATTGAGATACGCATGATAAAAAAAAAGAGAAATATGAGGGGCAATGCGGAGGGATGCAACATGCAACGATATCCATGAGTAACGCGGAGATTCCAGGGGCAGGAAACGGATAACGGCAAGGGACAAGAGAGCAAACGAAACTGAGTGGACGGAACGAAACATGAGAAGTAGAACGGGCAAGTGAACAGGACTCGAGGTTGTCAATCCGGTGGACATTACGCAAGATGAGGAGGAAGGGTAAAAGTCATGAGTATCGTAAGGTCAGGGTGTGAGTGGTGATGAGCAAAGCGGCACGGAGTATTGAGGACATGATTCAGCAGAGACGTAGACGAACCAACTGACCGCCTACTATGCATTTGAAGCGTTACGCACGAACCACACCGCGCCCGCGCGCACAGAGCTGCCACGCTCGCCTACCGGGGTCCGCCGTCCCAGCTGGACCGCTTACGCTTGTTGTCGCCCTTGGTGAG
>WJSG01023980.1:0-14189 GCA_016618145.1 Sanghuangporus lonicericola | reverse complement strand
TGCAGAACGATACCGCGCACACGCTTGCGCGCATCCCGCTCAGGTGGATGATCCGCGAGTGCTTCAAGATGGACACCGGCATCCGCTTCCACGCCGAACTTCTCAGGCGCATCGGGCTCGATCCCGTCGCGCTGCACCCGACCGTGCGCGACCGCCCGCCGCCGCTCACCCCTGATCCCTCGCACCTGCAGAGCGTCGCACTGCCCGTCTCGCAGAACACCGAGGAGGACCACGAGGTGCGGGATGCGCTGTCGCCGATCTACGACCAGCTCGACATCGCGTGGATGTCGTGGTGGCCGCTCGAGCTGCTCCCGGTGACAAGGAAGAACAAGACAGACTGGTTCGTGGCATTCGTCTGACTGGTGTTTACTTTGTTCGGCTGGTGCTGACGGGTGGTTCGCATGCTGCAGGCCAAACATGGGGAAGGGGCGGCATGTGCCCAAGCGCCACAAGCCGTTCTATGTTCATCGGAGCGTCAAGCTTCGGATGGAAGCGAAGGACGTGGTGGGCGGTCCGTACGTGCCAAAGGCGATCTTCAAGCATGATCCTGTTTGGGTGGACTGACGCGGCTCATCGGTGTCGTCGTGGCCTCTTTGTCCTGCTCCTAAGTACTTTACACTCTCTTACTGCGTTCACTTCCGCTGCTTCCTCCAGACTTACTCCTGTCCAGAGCTGCTGCTGTCATCATCGTCGTTGATATATAGGACATTGCTGCATCGCATCGTGGTCGTGGGCACTTCGAAGACGATCCTAAGCGTGCCTCATGAATGCAGTGGCTCAAGAACCTCCCAGTCCTGGCACCGTCCTTGAAGAAACGGAATGGTTGAACTTAAGTTGGCACGAGTGGCGCTGCAGCTGGCATACGCCGCACGTTCCTCCCAGATCCAGCTCAAGACGTCCATACAATCGACGAATCCCCGAGATGCGCTCCATCTATCGGCGTCTCCTTGTACTAATAGTTGACAGTCGGAGCGCCTGCTCTCAGACTAGTAAATCCCTGTGCCTTGTCGGAACCGCCTCGGCCTCGCATACGTACCGGCGCTGTCGCATCCTGCATCCGTAGTCGGAATCTGTGTTCTGAAACCAGCACCCGTGGACGAGAAGCACGGCTCAGCGAATGGTGAGCTCTCGCTGCCACGACGTTCGCGGACCTGACTGACAGGAAGCGTCGTCGAACCAGGGACAGCTTGCCTTTCGCAGCAAAACGTTGCGGCATAGTACTGGCGTCCGCCCTGCCTGCAGTGGATCCGCCCTGGCTTCGACACCTGTGATGGCAATGCGCTGAATATGTCCGGTATAGAGCTATCCCGGACGGCGCATAAGAGCTGAGGTGCCCGTGGCTCGTCGTTTCGCCACCCCCCAAGAGCCCACGAAGATTCACGTACCAGTCTCCGCCGACCCAGGAAGAATCAATTCCGCCGAGCCTGATCCTGCCACGGTCCACTCATGCAGCCAATGTCTTCCAGCAGCGCCACCCCGCAGGATGGCGCGGCTGTCGCGAGCCCGCTTTCGACTCCAACACTCGCCCCCTCTAGTCCAGGCTCATCACCTTATGCTGTTGCAGGGCGACCAGCGAGGACCCTCGTCCTGTGCTTCGATGGCACGGGCGATTCGTTTGATGCCGATGTGCGTCCTCATGATGCGGTGCTTTGTGTGTTATTCTGATTATCTTTGCGTCAGAACTCGAACGTAGTCGGCTTGTTCAGTATGCTCAAGAAAGACGACCGGAACGAGCAGATGGTCTACTATCAGGTTCGTCCTTCGGCCCCGGTATGATACTTGGGAATTGATGCTGAAGCTCATGCGCTGGTCAGCCTGGGATAGGAACGTACCTTTCGAACACACAAAACGTGAACGGGTTCAAAGCGCAGATAGACAAGATACTCGATGAGGCCATTGCTTGGGATTTGGATGCCCATGTCATGGGTACGTGCATGCTATTATAGCGAACGCCCCCATCTCACTGCTTCCGCCAGGCGGATACGAATTCCTGATGCAGAATTGTGCGTGTCCGTCTTCCTTCCTAAGAGATAGCCCTGACGTCTCCAGCACAGATCAAGCTGGGGACAAGATCAGTCTCTTCGGCTTCTCTCGAGGTGCATACACGGCTCGCGCACTTGCTGGGATGCTGCACAAGGTTCGTAGCTGGCTATCGTAATATTCGGCGGCGAAGGCATTTAGCTGTTTTGCCTCTGTAGGTCGGCCTCCTCCCGCCATGCAATCACCAGCAGGTGCCCTTCGCGTACAAGATGTACACCATGGATGACGACGCGGGATGGGTCCAATCAAACAATTTCAAGAAGGCATTCTGCATCGACGTCAGCATTGACTTCATCGGAGTATGGTGCGTATGACAAATTTACTTGATCCTCCTTCGAGCCTCACCTGCAACCCCCTAGGGATACCGTCGGCTCGGTTGGTGTCATCCCTCACTCCTCGCTCCCATTCGTGAAGTCCAACGATGCGATCCGCGTCTTCCGACACGCTCTCGCGCTCGATGAGCGCCGTGTGCGCTTTAAGCCTGCGCTCTACCGCTACACTCCCCCTGAAGATGTGCATGGCATCAACCCGGGTGACATGCCGAAGGGCGACACGACATGGGCATTCGCGCACGAATTGGAACCTCTCTTAGCCCAGATATACGGCAAGCCCCGTCGGTCTGCGAGCGGGGATCAGTTTTGCAAGGACCATGCGGGATCGCACGCACACGGAAAGACTGACTCGTTGGAAGTGTGGTTCGCAGGGTGCCACTGCGGTAAGTCTGCCATTTCCGCTGGCGGCAATCGGGCATAGACACTGACGCGGCTGTGGTGCAGATATCGGAGGAGGTAGCGTCGCGGACAGCACCACCTTCAAGCTCGCGCGCATACCGCTTCGGTGGATGGTGCGCGAGTGCTTCAAGGCGAACACAGGCATCCGCTTCCACGCCGAGTTATTCAAGCACATTGGGCTCGACCCCGCCACGCTGAACGTGCCGAAGCGCCCCGAGGGCATCGAGCCGGAGGTGCATCACTTGCGCGCCGATATTGCGCCAGCACCGGAGTGGACGGAGGAGATGCACGAGGTGCACGATGCTCTCGCGGACTTGTACGACCAGCTCGCGATCAAGTGGTACAAGTGGTGGCCCCTCGAGTGGTTCCCGACTCGTGCAGAAGATGGGAGCATGTTGTGGTACGTGCATGCGACCATACAACATAGTAACCTGATTCGCTGACTGGCGTTGCTCTAGGCCGAATTTGGGACGCGGGCGGGATGTTCCCAGAACCGACAAACCGTTCTACGTTCACCGGAGTGTCAAGATGCGCATGACGGCGTGCGGCTTGAAGGACTGGAAACACNGCGCATGACGGCGTGCGGCTTGAAGGACTGGAAACACGGCCCCTATGCCCCGAAGGCGGCCGCGGATTGGGCCCATGAGCCGGTTTGGGTTGACTGAGATTTGAGGCGCGTATGTCCACTTTTCAGCCATGTTCATTTTCGCGTGCCCTTTCTGTCGATATAGTGGGTTGATTGCAGAGGTTCTCCCTGAACTTGGCACGGTGCCCGTCGAGCGACAGTGCGTGTCCGAATGTGCGAACGAAAGTCGACTCACTGAAGGTCACACTGTCCCGACGCGTCTTACAGGTGCACCGAGCTCGTCTGATGATCATATAGGCCTTCCTCGATACATCGCCGCCTGCTAGCGTTGCCGTCCCACATATCCTTGCATAGTTTCACATCCTCCCCCTGGTCTTTCATACTGATACTACTTACTTATTCCGGTCGGACTACGATGTACATTGAAGAGTGCAATCGAACTGTGGTACCGAACATTGTGGATTAATATTGACACTAACAACAGACACGCCCGTACAACAGCAGCCCGTCTGCTAGACCGCGATACTCTAATGTTCCGACAGGCAACAGGAGTAAGGACAACGATGTCTTGGAAACACGAAGACCGCTGCCTTGTGGGAGATCAGCAGGCATCACTGTCACACCACTCAGTGGAAGTAGTTCGCCGCATACGGCTTCACAGACAGCCACGCTTCGTCGAGGGCCTTGACCACCTCCTCAGCTAGACGGGACAAAAGCACATCAGCCTGTCTTTCAACAGCAGAATATGGCTAGTACAACTCACGCAACGGGCCCTTCTCGAGGTCGATGAGGTTCTGCTCGATGTGCTTTGTGCTCGACGCGCCGATAATCACCGAGTCGCCATACTCGCGCTTCATGAGGCTGTGGTGCGAGATCCAGCGAAGGGCAATCTCGCCTAGGGTGAGGTTGTGCTTCTGCGCGACGGCCTCGATCTTGGCGAGCGCGTTGAAGTGGGGTTCGTTCCAGTACCGCTTGCGGTAGGCCTACGAAGTATGGGAATCAGTCAGTGCATGTCACGGATGAGAGGCCGATGGGGGCGGGGCCACTGAGAGGAAGGAGAGACGAGACGCACCTGACCCATGAACCGTGCGGGATCGAAGCGAGAGCCGGGCTCAACTGGGTCCTGGAGGGTGTGGTACCTGCCGGTGAAAAATCCACCAGCAACTACCCCGATAGAGCAGTGCAGTGAGCCAGGGAGCGCCAGCGAGATGGTAGGGGGAAGAGACATACGCGGGTTGAACTCGTAAAACGCGATCCCGAACTTGCGGAGGCACGGAAAGAGCTCGGGCTCGACGTTGCGCTGGATCGCGTTGTAGATCCCCTGGTAGACCGTCGGCTGAATGTATCCATTGGCCTTGCAGATGCCGACGATCTCGGCGACCTCCCAGCTGCGTGCGGAAACCATAAGCATGTGGGGCCCCAAACAAAGAATACAAAAAATTTGAGGGGAACACGCACGACATATAGTTGGAGATGCCAAAGCGCTTGAATTTGCCCTCCTTGTAGAGCTCGTTGACTGCCTTCAGAGTGACCTCATAAGGCGTCTTGCGGTCCGGACCATGGAGGTACCACAGGTCGAGGCAGCTGAGGGTCATAAGACACAGTGAGTTTCGAGATCTGACCTCCGGGGAATGGAAGGCTCACTCTGCTTGGAGAGCCTTCAGTGAGATGTCGAGGTGCTTGCGCAAGTCCTGCAGGATTGGCCTCAGACAAGAGTGTTGATCGAGACAGACACAGGGATACAGACCTCGGGCTCGTGGGTGATCGTGGGGACACCCGCTGCGACGCCGCGAGGGTCCTGCACGGGCGACCAGCGCACGTCAGCACCATGAATCGTATGCGGGCAAAACAGAAGAGAACGCACGCGCATAGGATAGAGCTTTGTCTCCACGACGAGACCACGCTTCTGCCACTCGATCTTACCGAGGAATTCCTCGCTAGTGCCCGCCCCGTACACGCGTGCGGTATCGACCTGTCAAGGCTCATCAATACCCGATCACGATACGTGTGCTATGCAGTCTGTGCGCTCACTTCGGAGTGACCATGGGCCTGGAAGATGTCCAGAATGGCTGCAAGGTCCTTGAGGTTGGTGACGCGAGCGCCTGTGATACTGGTGGTGAGACACCGCAAGACGTATGCGTAGTGTTACGTTCTGCTACCTTCTTTCCCTTCTTCGCCAAATGTCATGGCACCCTGGAGGGGCACAGTGAGCATGACAGACGCCACACAAGCCCGTTGTCGAGACTGCACGCACCATGACGACGTTCAGTGTGCTCTTCTGCTTAGCGTCAGATGCCATGTCGTTTAAGTGCTGGATAGGTTGCAGAGTGCGGAATGGACGTGTAGCGGGGTTGGTGTTTGGGTGTCTCTTCTTCTCAGCATTTATAGCAGATGGAATGACGGTCTGTCTGCAGCGGCACTGCGCAATGACATGCCTACTATGCTGTCAGACGGTACTAGACCGGCGTCCGCTGGGAACATGAGTCAATGGATGTCTGGTCAACCGGAAAGGCGGGACAGGCACATACCCGAGACAAGTTGAATGTTGACAGCGAAGAGTCATCGTAAAGCGGGGCCGCACCAGCGACTACGTGAGCATTCATGAATAGTGAGAATGCGAACTACCTTATCACCGTCTAGCGCTTCTCATCTCCTATGACTATGGTGGAAGTCCCTCCAGCGTGCTCGCAGTCGTACTTGTCACTCGTGAAGCGTCAGACGCCGCCACGACTCCCAGGGTGACGCGGCCTGGCGGCAGATAGGTAGAGTGTGAGTCGGAGTCCGGAGTGGGGCAGTCTCTAGAGATCTTCGAGAACAGCGATCACCGTTGCTGCGGGGGCGAGGATGTTCGGCACAGTATAGGCTACTCATAAAGATTGACAACACTAATCTTGCCGGACGGTGGCATCGTGGCAACTTGAACCACGAACTATCTGCCAGACCTTCAGTTAGATGTTTCGTTGTGGTGAAGTACTCACGAGAGAAAAAACCGAACGGGACTTGCTAAGGGAGTAGTCAATAGGGAGACAGTGGCTGCGCAAACAGCTCGATGTGCCATGCGTGTCGACACCGAGCAGGTCACACCTGGCATGAGAGACACATCAGGTAGTCGACTTGGTATGCACTCAACCCAGCGGAGTCGCGGTGGACTCACGCGACTTCTTCCAGTGCCATACATAACAAGCCGTTCGTTGTCCGACGGCTTGAGGGCAGCCACCACGTCAGCTTATTCCCTCCCTATTGTAGTATGATCTGACTCGCCACAATCGCTCTTTATTCCCGAGGTGTCAATGCATACTGAGCCGAGGGTTCATTTTCGAGTTGAAGTACCCACTTAGTCGTGCGCTGTCACGATCTGTGTGGTGTCAGTGTATGCGACCCGCCTTGCCACAACACGCGCACAACTTACGAGGGAGAGGAGGCAACTTGGAGGCAAACTAGTACCCGACTTCCGGGCCGCCAAACCCGTGGCTGTCTGTGGCTGTGCACCTTAACGCGACGCACGTGCTCTGTGACGTCGCGCGAGTGAGCGCGCTTGGACCTTCTCCTCCTGCCCCCTCCGCTGTACTGTCCCAGCTTCTCTGTCTCGGTGAGTCGGTATCGTATCGTTGACATCGCGTGCGATTACCCGGACACGACGATGGGCTACATTTCGCAACATGCGCTCGACAACCTCAAGAAATACTCGTACAAGGGCGTCGACAAGTGCGTCTTCCCGTCATCCTCTCCTCTGAGATGGACTCAATTCCCGTCAGGTCGCTCGTCTCGCGATATGTTCTCAACCCGTTTTGGACCTGGCTTGTAACTCTTTGGCCGACGTGGGTCGCGCCGAACACCGTACGTAGTCTGCAAAGTTTTCTCGCGGCGTCCGAGCTGACAGGAGGAATGTGCGATAGATCACGTTGACGGGCTTGTCCCTCGTCCTGGCCAATTTTGCGACGCTCATCTACTACGACCCCAAGTTTTTGACTGAGAAGGAGGGCGCAGAGGGCCCACCGAACTGGATATACTTCACGTACGTGCCTACTTGTGGTTGCCGCAGGGGGGGTGGAGTGCTGAGAGGATGGGGACAGATGGGCCGCAGGGCTCTTCATGTATCAGAGTCTGGACGCTATCGATGGGTATGCCTGCTCCATCCTGTTACGGTGAGTTTCCATTCTCATGCCTATGCAGCAAGCAAGCGCGTCGCACGGGAATGGCTGGGCCCCTTGGCGAGATGTTCGACCACGGCTGTGATGCACTGAATACCACGGTAAGATTTCGCCCTCTCCCGCCTCTTCGTATCACTTAGGGTTTCTATAGCTCGAAGTCATCCTGTGCGCTCGCGCACTCAACCTTGGCAGATCCTGGTGGACGGTTGCTTCTCAGGTGGCGACCCTCGCCAACTTCTACCTCACCACCTGGGAGGAGTATCACACTGGTACGCAAGCGAATTCAATTCTCTTTGCTGCATCCTGACGTGATTGTAGGCCAGCTGTTTCTGGGGGTCTTCTCCGGCCCTGTAGAAGGGATCCTGGCCATCGTGATTGTATATATCATCACTGGCTTCACCGGTAAGCCGTACGCCCACTCTCCCCGCGCGCCACCGCATCTGACTGGCTATCTACAGGCCCGCAGTTCTGGGATCAGGACTTTTTGGCGTTGTCCCGCCTAGACAGATACCCAATTGTGCTCGAATACATACCCCGCCTTGGCTTGAATGACGCGTTCATGGTCCTTGGAGGCGTCGTCCTTGCGTTCAACATCGTCACGAGGTGAGTAATGAAACAGTCATCTGTTTCTCAGGTGCTCACATCACTTCAGCTACATCAACGTCTACAAGGCCCGCGTCGCGAGCGGCCAAGGGCCGTTCCTCCCTCTCCTGCTGTTGCTGCCGTTCCCGATCTCTGTGGCTATTGAGGTCTTCTGGCTCAGCGCGCCTTCGTTCAAGGACTCGCACATCCTTCACTCCACGCTCTTCCTGCCGTTCCTCTGCGCATGGGGCCTCCAGTTTGCTCACCAGGTCTCGCGCATGATCCTTGCGCACGTCACGAAGCAGCCCTTCCCTTACTGGGACGCGATGTGGCTCTGGAGCATCGTCGGCGCCATTGATGCGAACCTTCCGACGCTCATCAACCGGTACGTTCCTCGCGGTGTGACAACGTGTGGGTCTACTGATGCGTCTCTCTTTACAGGCCACCGCTGATCCAGACCACGATGCCGCGGACGGCGCTCTTCGTGTACGTTACCCTCGCAGTGACGTTCCTTTCTTACGCGCGATTCTGCACCCTCGTCATCAACGACATCACCGAGTACCTCGGCATTGCGTGCTTCACGGTGCGCAAGAAGGACAAGTCTGGAGATTGGGTTGCGGCGTCGGAGGTCAACGGCAAGAAGCAGTAGGTCGAAGGCAATCTTTACCGAACGATGAAATACGGGACAGACATCTCATGATTGGGACGTCTCTCATGCGCTTTACGATCTATGAACGTTGCTTCCTTCAGGCTTCACACGAATGGTGAAAAGTAGACGACGCTGTAACGATCTAGAAGTACTTGTATTAGTTTCCTTAGACCATACTGAAGCATACGTGATTCCGTTCCGCTACATACAGGTCACAGCGGGTCTATCTAGGCCCTGCAGTCTCGAATATCTCGAACATCGTGTCTTTCCGTCCTCCGCTTCCAAGTTTCACTGTCCAGTACCGCGACATGGCACTGGTCTCGAGACAACTTCCCGCGTCGACGGAACTCATGCGATTGTGTACATCACTCATGCAGAGGACAGGAAGTGCCTTCACGCACAAGATATCCGAGTGTCTTAAAGACGAGAAGTCTTGACACCAGCTCGGAGTCGAGGGGTCCTATCGTCACTTTTCAAACACCGACTTGAGATCCATACCGATAGCACTGAAATATATGGGAGATTTGCTGGACATTGCTAATATTCGTGCTGAGCTCCGCGGAAGAAGGTCCTGCGTGGTGCTGGATGGAAGATCTGCAACGTGGCACAGCTTCGGGACCCGGAGTAGCTCCGGAAATGGCAATCCAGACGCCCATGACAGAGGTTGATGTAAGTAAACCTCCTCTAATAAGTAAGTACAACAGAATTGTAACGATTAGTATGATACGATTAATGAAGACGTCTTGCTCTGATTGCTTGATGAGATGAGTGTGCATGCAAGGTGAACGAACATTCAAGTGATCCATTCGTGACAGGCGCCGTTATAGAAAACTGTTACAAAGAAATCGTAGTACGGATGTATCGTGATAAGTAATGTACAAAGTTCAAGTCCTCATCAGCTTTGAACATTCGCCTCGAGTCCTCAAGCCCAGACGGCAGCAAAGGCCCGACGGACCAAGCCCTCACCCCTCTTCACATGCTCGAGGACGAAACCGTGCGGGTGACGAGCCTCGACAGCGCGACGTTGGTTCGCGGTGCGACCACCCTGTCCACCAGCGCCACCTGCGCCATCATTGGTAGTACCACCAGACAAACCACCTCGCCCGCCGTTGCACTGAGCGCCATCGTTTGCGCTACAATCCTCGGTGTCTTCACCGTTGTTGGAATCACCGCCAGCACCTTCAGACCTAGAGGGGCCGGTGTCGGTACCACTCGCGTCGGCGCTGGTGCTGGTAGACGTCCCGGAATCGTCCGTGCTGGAGCTGAAAGCCGCATCAGAAGTGGATGTAGGAAGAATAGAGTCGATCGAAGTAGAGTCGGAGGTGCCGGAGTCGGTAGATGTAGAGCCGACGCCATCGTCCAGCAGTCCCGAAGAAGCGTCCGTCGCGGTAGAAACAGCACCCGAAGCCAAACCTGTCGCAGTGGACTCGGCGCCCGAAGCACCGTCCGTCGCAGTCGACGTAGCATCCCCGGCAGCGTCCGTCGCAGTGGATGCACCGCCGGAGATGACATCCGACACAGTGGACGAAGCACCCGCGGCGGCGTCCGCCGCAGTTGAGCTGGCACCCGAAGCAGCGTCCGACGCAGTTGAGCTGGCACCCGAAGCAGCGTCCGACGCAGTCGATTCGGCATCACCGAGGATACTGGAGGCGACACTGGTCGCAGTAGACGCGACGTCCGAAGCAGAACCCATCACCTCCGAAACAATCCCCGAGGCGGTATCGGTCGCAGATGACCCGGCACTCGATGCAGAGTCTGTAGCAGCGGAACCGGCTCCGGAGGCAGCATCCGTCGCGCTAGCCCCGTTACCGAAGATGGCGTCCGTCGCACTAGCCACGATGTCTGAAGCAGTGGTCGTCACAGTCGATCCGGCCTCCGACGCGGAATCTGTTGCAGACGATCCTGCGTCACCCGAGAGGATGCTCGATATTGCGTCCGGTGCGGTGGAAGCGAAGGACGACGCTCCATCAGTGGCGGATGCAACGATGTCCGCACCAGACGAAGTTGGGGTGGGGGAGGGGTCGGCCGACGACGACGAATCACTCCCGCCAATGGCGACACTGGCTAGCCCGCCGGACGAGTCCGAACCGTCGGAGGCAGAGGAGCCGTCACCGAGGACGGAAACATCAGCGAGTGAGCCAGATGTGTCGGACCCATCGCCGGAGCCAGACGAGCCGTCACCGAGGACGGAAACATCAGCGAGTGAGCCAGATGTGTCGGACCCATCGCCGGAGCCAGACGAGCCGTCACCGAGGACGGAGGCGTCGGCGAGCGAGCCGGAGGAGCCGGATCCATCTGCGCCAGAAGAAGAATCACCGGAGCCGTCACCGAGTACGGAGACGTCCGCGAGTGAGCCGGCCGAGCCTGCGCCGTCAGAGGAGTCGCCCCCGCCAACGGTGACATCCGCGAGGGAGTCAGATGAGTCGGAGCCAGACGAACCGCTGCCGCCAACGGTAACATCGGCGAGCGAGCCGGACGATCCGGAACCACCATCCGCGTCAGAGGAAGGATCGGTAGTGCCGATAGAGACGTCAGCGAGTGAGGCGTCGGTGGAGTCAGTCCCTCCAATAGTGACATCGGCAAGTGCGTCCGACGACGTGGGGGCAGCAGCGGAGGCGACAGAGGTCGCCGAGCCACCAATCGAAGGCAACAAGTCGGTGGCAGACGCGGTGGCGGCGGCAGACGAACCGGTACCGGATGCATCTGAAGGCAAGACGGTCGCGCTGAGGCCAGCCACGTTGACGGTGGCGAGGTTGTCTGAACCAGCCAACGCTGAACCGACGTTGCCAACATCGGCGCCTACGAGCTCTGCAATGACTAAGTGAGTACGGACAATAGGAATGTGTGCAGGATGAGGACGTACGAGGTGCGGCAGACGAATCGGCGTCGAGGTCTAGAATCCCTGATGCCAAAGAATCGGTGGGGATGGCGGCCGAGCTAGTGCCGGTAGCATCAGAAGGCAAGACGGTGGCGCTGAGGCCGCCGACGTTGGCGGTGGCAAGGTTGTCGGACCCATCCAAAGCTGAGCCAATGTTGCCGACGTCGACACCGACAGACTCTACAATAAGCGGGTGAGTACGGACAGAACGCGCGTGCTCAAAAGAATTAAAGACGTACGAGACGGGGTAGCCGAACTGGCGCCGACGTCTACAAGTCCTAAACCAGAATCGATGGGAGGCGCGGTGGGGATGGCGGAAGAGCTGGTGCCGGAGGAATCCGAAGGGAGGACGGTCGCGCTCACGAGGCTGCCAACGTTGGCGGTGACTAGATTGTCTGAACCAGCCAACGCTGAACCAACATCGCCGACATCGACTCCTACAAACTCTACAATAGCTGTATGAGCACAGGACGCGCGTACGCAGAATGTGAGGACATACGAGGTGCGGCATGCGAGCTGGCGCAAGCGAGAATGATGAATCCGGCGAGAGTGGCGAACTTGTTGCTGAGCATGGTGGAAAATGTGTCCGTTAGAATCGTGATGGGTCGTTATTGGCTGATTCGAGAGTGAGGGCAGTACAAGGCCGGAGAGTGTAAACTGTGTTTGTGAACAACCGTGCATGTTCGGCTCGAGTTATATACTGCTCAACACGCACCGATGAGCGAGTGCTCGGAAGCGTCCGTTGTGCATGACGTTTTCCAAGGACACGACACTTCATTGACCCGTTCCGCTACACACAGGAGGTCTCTGTCCGTCATCGTCGCCGTGAGCAACTCAGTAAATGGGTCACGGGATGCCCCCGACGCTGTATGTTCCTAAGCCGCGACCGATCGATGGAGCTGCCACAGGACTCACGGCCGACTGAGCAGCGAAACCGATCAGCAGATTGCTCCCGATATTGTCTGTTCCTAGACTCGGGTCCGGGAGCTGGACAGACGAAGACCCGGAGTTGGAGCAGCCAGACCTGAGCAAAGGCGGAAATGAATGGTGCCCACGTACCGACAGCGGGTACAACGCTATGTTGCGGATCCTTGGGGAGCCGCACATTCACATCCGCTGGAGCTATGGAGACATGTCGTTACATCCGCTGGAGTATTGCCGGCGAAGATCGAGATCGAGCGGGTCTGGAAGGAACGACGTAAGTAATTAATTCGATGTTGCGCGAAGAGCAACTTGCTCACTCGTTGAATCGTGCAGAGTGACGCGATGACGGAAGTATATAGAGGTTCTGGCCGGAAGTAAAAGAGCGTCCCGGAAAAGGCAATCCAGACGCCCATCGCCTGGACTAGTGAGGACTCACTACTATCAAGTAGTACGCTTAGACTCTCGGAAGGTGCACACCGGACGTGCGAAATCCAACGTGGTCGATACTGATCGCCTCATGAAGGATGTGATCGTGTCTTTACTTACTCCTGAGGTACCTATTGTGCAGTCCTGAAGTACTTGTACATAAGTACATGCAAGTCCCCGACGTCCGCATTATACGTGCGCAAGAAGCTGGGAGGTATACATATCAGTCAAGAAGATCGTCCACCGCGAAAAGGACGGGATAACACCTTTTACACCATTTCGTGCAGCTCCTCGCGCATCACCTGCTTGTTGACAATCTGCTCGTCCGCGGAGGTATCGATGTGCAGGTTCAACAGCTGGTGCATCTCCGAGCTCGCGCAGCAGCTCCTTGTCCACGAGCCACGCCGTTAATGCCGCGGAGATCATCGCCCACATCCACGGGAGGCCGGGCCAGCAGATGTCGTACCCCTTGTCGTCCGACGTTGGCCACGCGATCGCGATGAACGCCGCGGCGAGGACCATGCCCGCAGACTCGCGACGTGACCCGCATGATGCGCCGCATCACGACGTGGTGCTCGTAGGGGACGCCGCACGCCTGCCGGAACTCGACGCAGCCGCGGCCGTCGACCGCGACGACGTCCTCCGCGAGCGTGTAGACGGCTGGCGGGAGCCCGGTCCAAGGGGCATTTAAGACACGCGAAACGGCATCTTGAGCTTGTAGATTAATGTCGGTGGGTGAGGAGCGGGAAGCAAGAGGCGATCATGAAGCACTTAGCAGGGGGAAGGGACAGGAGGGACTGAGTCTGTAGGGCAAGCGGGCGTACCGGTAAGATAAGATAAGATTCTGCTTGTCGATGATCGAGTCAAGTGCTCACACGCAGAAATCTACACCCAAGTGCGCGAATGCTCCGCCGCTGTTTCCTCCTCTCTTGCCCTCATCGATCTCCCAGATCAGACCTATCTCTGCTCACATCCATCCCAACAATCCAGGGCACTAAAACTACTGCAACAAGGAGGACAATGGCCAGCACGTCGAGCCCGAACCCCGAGGCGCTCGCGGCGGAGGTCGCGGCGCAGAGCGCGCTGGTGAACGACCTGCGGAAGCAGCAGGCGGACGCGGCAACAGTGGAGGAGGCAAAGAAGAAGCTGGGCGACTTGAAGCGCTCGCTCGCCCTGGCGCAGAACGCAGCGAACGGCGGGGGCAAGGGCGAGAAGAAGAAGG
>WJSG01023965.1:0-17637 GCA_016618145.1 Sanghuangporus lonicericola | reverse complement strand
TCGCAGAAGACTGGCCGTCCGAGGGAAGACAGCCGACTCGAACGCCAGAAAGCCGCGCATCTCGGCCCCCTCGCAAGCTTCATGTCTGACGCGACTTGTCCCCGCACAGGTGCGTATTGTGGCCCATCGACGCGCTCGACCTTCAACAGCTTGTGTGCAACGTACAGAGCAGGGAGGCGTGAGCGGCGAGGAGGCCTGCATAGCACGACCAAACACCGGAGGCCGGAGTGCACGCCGGTCTATGACGCACGTCTCTCGTCTTCGCGGACTGCACCAAACGCGTCTTGCCCGCTCCCTTCCACTCTCTCTGCAGGGTGCATCTAAGGCGCACACCCCCTCGTCGATAGAGTTGTGTGCTGTGCTCGATTCGTGCGTCTCTGCGCCTCCGGCGTGTCTGTCCGACGCTTCTCTCGCGGTTCAAGGCAATCCCCTTCCCCTCGATAGTCACCCTACCGTCCGTCTTGTCCGAGCGCGCCCACGACAGTGCGCATACACCTCGATTCCCACGCGAGCGCACCGTCAAGATGCACCGGCCGCGGCCCATGCGGGGCGTGTCAAATATGCGAACAACATTGTATCTAAGGTGCGTGCTCTCACCCATTTGGACACCAGCTCACGGTTTCGTGTCGATGGACCTGACACCTAACTATGCATCGCGGGGGCTACAACCTTCACGGCTCCCTCGCGCGTTCACCGACTCCGGTCCGCCTCACACGCCCCGCCTACCCAACCTCGGGGGTCTCCTCGACAGCGTGGAACTGCACCGCCCGCAGCTGTACGCGCACCCGTCTGGCTTGTACTCGTACTCAAACCGCGCGGGTCCCACGCCCACCTGTCGGATGCGAATATCAGCATGTCACTAGGCCCAAGACAGCGAAGCAGACGTACCAATCTGTCAATGGCCTGTAAACCCTATGCACAGTACGTCAGCCCGAGTTGGCAATGCAAGAAGACGCGAAGAACTCACGGTGTTGCTTACAGCCCTGGCTCTCGAGATTCAAAGAGGGAAGGACGGCCTTCGCGCTCTACATGAGCAGGCGACGAGACGCAGAGACGCACATAGCTCGCGCCAATCAGTGGGACAAGCGAGGTGAGTGAAGAGCGAGGGCTAGAGGGCAACAAGTACACTGGTGGCGGGAGAGGAGGAAGTGGTGGGTGGATAGCGAGGTGAGTGGGCGAGGTCGGGTTGGGGTGCTGATCTTGCAGATGGCGCGCCAACCAGTCTTTATCGACGTCCAGCCTGCGCAAACAGACCACGCGCGGTGCGTCCTCGCCCAAGTCGCCGTTCGGACCGACGAGATCTCGCATGTCCTCTGCGCGTGCTCGCGTCCGCGTCCGCCGTCGTCTCCGAGCGCCACGAACAGCGCGTTGCATCCTGCACACTGCAACTCGGGACGGCGACGTCCTCCTGCAAACGGCCGTCGAGCACGGCCTCCTCGTCAAGCTCCTGCGTGCACGGATCCGACCGTGATCAAGGTTGGCGAGCGCACCGGAGGCTCTCCCGGGTCCCGTTACCGTCGCGGCGGGGATATGAACGGCAAGAGGCCGTCGCAACACCGGCACGACGCGCACCGGCGCGGGCACGGACACGGACGCAAGACACGGTCGAGCGCACCGTCCGCCAACGGAGGGCAACAGCAATGCGACGGACGACAGCCCCGCACCGGTATAACGCAAGGTGCGCCCTGCCTCGAGTCTCCAACTGCTGCTTGGCGACTGCAGACCGTCCGCACCGTCCAGCCTGCAGTATCGCCGCGTGCAGCAGTCGTTGACGGGCGATGCGGCGAAGGAGGGCGACGCAGTAGGTCCAGGCATCGAACCGCCGCTCGGGAGGAGAGGATCATGGCATCGGCAGGGCCGGATCCACGCCTGAGCGTGCGGACAGCAACCCCGGCGGAGGGCGTGTTCACCCCCGGTGCTCCTCTCTGGACCGGAGCGCAAGGCGGGCTGCGATTCGTTGTCGAGATGCTGCGCGTCGCGCGTCGCGCGCCGTGCACTGTGCAGCGACTCGGCGTTCGTCCTCGACCGTGTCTTGCGTCCGTGTCCGTGTCCGCGCCGGTGCGCGTCGCGCAGGTGTTGCGACGGCCTCTTGCCGTTCGTATCCCCGCCGCGACGGTAGCGGGACCCGGGAGAGCCTCGAGGAGGCGTCGATGCTCGAGGGTGACGTCGGGGAAGGATCACGGCATGTTGGGCAGCCGGTTGGGGGGCGACGTTCGTGGTATTCCAAGTCGGTACATTGTAGGTCTCCGCGTCTTCGCGCAATGACATTGACATGCGTTTGGCGTCGGACCTTGTCTGTTTGTCCGAGAGTGACCTGCGTTCTGCCGCCGGCCTTGCAATGCTTGGAGACTTGCTCGAAGCTGTCTGTGCCAGGGAGAGCTGGAGTACCTTGAAAGGTGGGGACAGTGTGCTGCGATGTCGGCTGGCCGCCGCTCGAGTTCTGGACTGGTGACTGCACTCGATTGCCTGTTCCGACGTCGGCTCCAAGACGTGAGGACGCGTTCCTTCGTGTGATCCGCGCTTCCGGTATGAGGGCCAATCGCGCAGCCTTTCGAGAGGCTCCAAGGATGCGAGAGCGGTTCCGAGTCGCGGGTGCTCACTGCTAGTACTGAGTATGCTCAGCGGATGCTTGTGGTAATATGATGCTCGAGGGCACCACCGAACGCCAGAGGCTTGTCCTTGGGCTCAAGCTGGTGTCTGCAGAGTTGCTGCGACTGATTGGTGAATGCGACGATCATTCTGCGGCGACGGCCCCGATGAAGTTAAGACCATGAATTCAACTGTCTCGGTCCGTACCAGGCTCCGAGATGTGACGATAAGTGGTTGTGATGCACCAGTACTACGCAGATACGGCCCGAATCCCATTATTCTCGACCTGGTAAGTACCGTCTCCCAAGTGTCCGCGACCTAAGCCACGATCAGAAGCTCGCCGGGACACAGACCTGCGAATCATCACAAAATGTCTCGACTCTTGTCCAGTACTAAATAGTTCGAGAACTCACCGGTCCTTCAATTGAAAGATGACTTGCAAGTGGATTCGCGGAGTACACTGTACTCGTCAATCGCTGGCTAGTCGAGTTTGTCTCTAGGCATAGTAAGTATACCCGCGGCCCCGCTCAATTACCTCGAATTCCCATGAATCCGGTGGAAACACCGTGTGATTCTGGCCGAGACGGTTTCATTTGAGAGCGAAAGGCTCGTACCGGTATGACAGGAGACGGACCGACGTAAGCCTACGACGTCTTGTCGGAGGCCGAGGGACATAGGCGAGACCCTGCAGTGCGGTCACCTACAATTAGTAGTCCGCAAAGGTTGTGAAGACACTCGCGACCGTTTTCAACGGTGCTGAGGATCGGAACATGACATGGATTCACGAGTACATACTACACACCGTAGCTTAGAGCTAAAGTGTTCGTCCAAGCATTGGACTCCTGAATGAGCACTGCAGCCTCAGGCCAAGGTACATAACATATCAGACAGAAAAGTTACCCACCGACATCATTGAGAGTCCGGAATGAGACTAACACAGCGTACATCCGGTTTAAAAGATCCAGGGAGACTTCACGCTGGGACGCTTGACGGCTGGCTGCCGATCGAGATGCGAGACCGTGAGATGCAAGCAACGTTCACGATTCAAGAGCCTCCCGGCCAACTCCCGGCCTGCAAGACGTGAACAGGAGTGACCTTTGCACACGACTGTCCTGCGTCACGGTCTGGTAAGCAATAGGACTCAAAGCATCGTGGACCGCAGGAAGTGCTCACTTGCAGACAGTTCACTTGAGCGCACAGGAACTTGAAGCCTAGACGCCGCGTCGTGACCAGCCATGGCATTGATGTCGCGCCCGAAACTACGCGGACGTTATCCGGAACAAGTTCCGAATAGGTCCTCCGCTTGCGAAGTAAGAAGCATTGGAGAAGTTGCACACCATCGCTCGCAGCATGCTAAGTGGGGAGGTCTCCGCTATGGGGAATCGTCGTCTTGTCTTCGACCTGTCCCGGGCCGTCCCATCAGGTAGGGCCTGCGTGCATGGCTCGTGGGTGAGCTGCGTTGTCAAGGGCATCTCCCGACGGTGCGTGGAGACTCCTGCGTACAATACATCAGTTTGAAGCGACTGCAAGAGTTCGGATCGTGCACACCTTGTGAGACAGCGCGTCCGGGATCCCGTCGCCAATGAAGCACCATGCCGACAACGTGTGTGCCGGATCGGTCCGCTTTGAGTGTCTTGAACGGTGCGAGAACCATTTGATGACGGATGACGCATTGCAGGCTCTTCCTGTGCGTTCGGTCGTTTGAACGCTGCTGCATGCAGTGAGCAATGGGATTCGGATCCTGGCCTACTCATCAACGGAGGCTAGGGACGTGCAGTGAATGATATTGACACCGGTTGTGAGCTGCCAGGACACAAATCAGGAGGAGCCTCAACCATGAACAGGCTCGGCGAAGTGGTAAGCTTGAGCTGCGGCGTAGAGTCAATACCGCGAGCATCATCGTACATTCCCTAGTAGGGAGACGAGCATGTCTTCTCGAGCCTCTATTGTCGACATGTTGCTAGTCAGTGCGGCAGCACTTGCGTTTCCCCCAGATCACTGCTCGTTCAAATGTCGTTGCGCTGCTTGAAGCCTGCTTTTGACACAGATCGACTCGGAGGGACGTGCATCGCCTCCCACTGCTGGTCGTGGCATCGATGAAGTACTGCGCGTAAGAATGAGTCGGCGTCGATGGGAAGCCATCATGCTTCGTCCAAGAATCTCAGGCCCCGGACCGAAGGATGCCACATACCTCAAGAGACCGCACCCCAATATCATGACGAGGCAGAACTCGAAGCCTTCATCCTCATGCTTATCGCACTGCGACGTCCGCTCCCAGAATCGTACGTTTCAGCAGCCTTAGTGCGCTGACAAGATAGGATCCATTTGCATAACGGAGGTCGTCCGAGGGCATTCGAGTGGTACGGCGGGGCGCCGAATTCTGCAGGTGATGGCATGCGGGGTGTAATGAATTGGAGCGATTATGAACTGCAAGCGAGTATCCTAATGAGAAATATGCGCACCGTGTCCCTTCCGTACGCCGCGCACGCATGTTTCGGTAGCACTCCATAGCTAGTACGTGCGACCTCTCTGATAATTGGCGCAGGAAGAGCGACACAGCGTCATCGTCGCTGCGGTTCTCGCAGTCGTCTGGGCAGTCGTCGAGGACCGGGATGAGTGGACGGCGGAGGGCCGATCTGGGTGTCCAGTGTATACGCAGCATCGACCGGCGAGCCGAAGCGAAAGCGTGTCCGAGCGCGCTACTTGAGGTCCGCCATTGACAGTTGTGTCCCGAAGTATGAGTGTGGGCCTGGCTCAGCGGCGATAGCTAGGAGGGCCGAGGAAGGACCGAAAGCATCCGACATCGACGCCTGAATCGTCAGCCAGCTGTAGGACATCGAGTCGACGCAACGTACTAAATTGTCGCCTGTAGAAAGCACTCCGAGGTCTCCCAAAAGAAGACCGGGCACAAGAAATAATCAGGCAGAGCGGGGACGTTTCATACGACGTCGCCTTGCTTGGTCAATGCTTGGCCAATGACTGCACAGGTGTGAGTCAAGAACGGAGCATACCAGCTTTCTGCTTCCAGAAGCGAGTAAGGAGTTTGCGAAAATNACTGCACAGGTGTGAGTCAAGAACGGAGCATACCAGCTTTCTGCTTCCAGAAGCGAGTAAGGAGTTTGCGAAAATGCGAACATCTGGCAGATGGGTCTGCGCAACCCGAACCCTTCACGGGCTCTCAGCTACGTCCACACCGCCCACTACTATATGTTGCAGTGAGAAACGAGCCTGTTGGAGAGCGACGTGGATTTGAACCTACGAGACAACGCAGTGCGACGCAACTATGCGACGGCACTTTGGCTCCCTCCCAAGGTTCACGTCGGAAGGCCAGACCCGACCACGTCTGGTGATATCGCAGCGTTGGGCTGAGGGCGGCAGACGCAGATCGAGCCGAACCTTCCGATGCGGACGAGCGGACGAGCGGCGGATCAGTGTCTCAAGCCGCGTGCGTCGAGCCATCGGAGTAGCGTCGAGTCGCTGTGGTACCTATGCAAGTCATATCTCTGCTTACCGCTGCTCTGGGACATGGCTCACGGGCTCGATTCTCGTGCTTGCGTGCGAGTGTGTGGTGTATGGCTCATCCGGCGGGGTTGCAATGCATCTGCCGCACGACACAGACCGGCGGGGTGGAGAGTCGACCGTGGAGCCACGAGGAACTTGAGTCTTCGAGCTGGATATCGATATTGCGGGGGCTTGCACCTGCGCGGTGCGGATAACTTGAGCCGGCATCCCGGCAAGCTGCGAGCTGCGATAATCGAGGCCATATCCCGAGTAGTGCGATGCCTGTGCAACCTGTCAGCAGTCAAGTCCCACCCGGACTGGGGATCTCGTATGCGAGCTGCATCCGTCTTGCGAGCCGAGAAGCGCATTGCAGGAGTGTCTACACAAGCGAAGTCAGCGGTCAAACATCGTCCGAACAAGTAGAGCCGTGCTACGTACGACTGCCTCGCTGCGGGCTCCCTCAGACGCGCTGCGAGGATACACGATACCCCAGCTTCGCAACTTTGTGCCGCCGTCATACGTGAATATGCGGGGATCTCGAGTCTCGAGTGTGCACCTGCGGGGCAGATCAATGCTAAATCTGAAGGAACTACGATCGAATGACTCCACTTACCTGGCTCTGCGCTCGCAATTCCGGGAGCTGCAAGGTTAAGTCGGCGGGGTCGATGCACTAAGCGATCCGAGCTGCGTGAACAAGGGAGCGTAAACCGTCCGAGCAGCGAGTTACCGGGTGTCTATGCACGCACAAACAGAACAGCGCTCTTACCACTGCCCCGGCGCAAGCCACCTAGGCGAGATCCCGATGTGCTGCGTTCTGAGCGGACGACGGGTATCGAGCAGAAGTCCTGCAACGTCCGTCAGCACAGGTGAGCTGCACGACCGGGTGCACAAGTTTGTGTACTTGCCTTGCACTGGCTCGCCACGATGCTTCGCAGCGCGTCCGGGGAATAGCTCGAATCCGACATCCTGAGCATTCCGGCAGCGGCGAGGAGCACGCCCGAACAATCGAATCTCGACTGCGAGCCCGATGTCCAAGCGCGACTATCGGGCCCCGATCATCCTCGAGTCTTGCTCGACCTTGAGTCCTGCGTGCGGCGGGAAGTCAGTTCACGGGCAGCGCACACGCACACCGCCTGCCCGGCACACCATACTGTGCGCGAGCCCCACCGTGTCATAGATACCATATAGCCCCACCGTGATAGAGGCCCACCGTGATATAGGTACCACAGAGGCCCACCGTGATATAGGCACCATAGAGGCCCACCGTGTTATAGGTACCATATAGCCCCACCGTGTTATAGATACCATAGAGGCCCACCGTGTTATAGGTACCATAGAGGCCCACCGTGTTATAGGTACCATAGAGGCCCTTTTCTCGCCCTTTTATCGACGGACGTGCTCCGGCAGCTCCAGGCGCGCATCGTGCGGGATGAGATATATTCGCTACCTACGACACCGCCATCGCCTTGACGGACTTTGGCATCGCACGGGCGTTCGGGACAGAGCACGCGGACCGCCCATGGACCCAGTTGCCCCCATGGAATACGCGTCCGGACAGCGAAGACGCGGATCGCCGTGGCAGCTGGCTGAAGGGCAGGGACGGGGACGAGACGCACACCTTGGCGGGTACATCTGGATACGTCGCGCCGGAGGTCTACTCCGGCCAGTACTCGTACGGAGTGGACGTCTGGGGAGCAGGGGTGGTGCTGTACTCCATGCTGACTGGGAGGGTGAGTGCGACTCATCGGCATATCGAGGAGCAGCGAGGCTCACGTCCCACAGCTGCCGTTCGGGCTCCAACCGAAGGAGCAGCGGTTGGAGGAGCTCATCAACCGAACCGACACCATCCCGGCCGACTTCGACCTGTACGGGGTCGTCGATGGGGAGATCCGGGACTTGTTGACGAAGGTGGGCGAAGAGGGATACGAGTTGAAGCGAGGGCGCTAACAAGCGCCGCTAGATGCTGGAGAAGGACCCGAAGAAGAGACCATCGGTCCGCAAGCTCAAGAAGCACCGATGGTTCCATGGCATGTGCGTATGCAGGCTACAAGCGCGCCGCAGGAGCTGACGCACGGATCCATAGTGACTGGGACGCCATAGAGCGCAGAGACAGGCCACAAGAGGTCTTTGGCGACAACATGAGGGAAGATGACGAGGTAGGCAATACGCGACACATGAAGTAACTGTGCTGACCTCCGCCCCAGGATGTCGACGTGTCGTACGGGCGGCCGTACGGAGCATTCGATAGGCCACCGCATGAATGGTTCGAGTGGGTCTCGCCGAGCCTCCGCGGTACCGACGGCTCCTTCGACACGACGAATGACTGGTCCTTGGGATCCACCTGTTACACGGACTGCGACCTGGCGCACAGCGAGGACGGCTTCGAAGAAGACGTTCAGTCACCAGGAATCGGCGGTTCGAGACGATCGAGCGTGGTGCGGAAGATGAAGGGATGGATGAAGAGGAGGATGTCGACTTCGTAGGTCGCACGTGGAGTGTATCGAAGCGGTGCTGTATGCCAGTCGCTTCGGACTTGCTTCTATCTATCGTCGAGTTATCAGTATGCATGGAACAGACGTCAGACAGCGCGACATACGAGAGTAGAATCCTGCCTATGAAGCTAGCCGTGCCGCCACCGCAAGACCATCCAAACGACCCAACGCCTGCGTTCGGCTTCGTCTTCACCCTCGGCACGTTCCACGCTCCACGGCCGTTCCTCTGTACCGCCGACGCGTCTTTCTCTGAGGTCCTCTATGACGAAGTCGGCATCCGGAACGAGCTTCAAGAACGAGGCGACCACATATCGGCCCGTGTGGAGGCCCGCAACAAGATGGACGCGCGCACTCGAAGCCCGCTTCAGAGTAAGCTGCAGTGTCTGAACGAATATATGATGGGTGTCCGAGTTCCAGAGCGTGTCCGCGGCTAGGACGATGTCGAACCCAGGTATGGAGTCGAGATGCGCACTCTGGGACAGCATGAGAGGAGAAGGGTCGGAGCCCCAGCCGTACGGGACGACATGGCAGCGCTCCGCGACATCGTTCCGCTTCGCGTTCTCGGAGAGGGTGTGGATGAGACTCTGGTCGGGGTAGTCGCTGCAAGTGACGAGCGCGTCCTTGTACATCTTCGAGATGAGGATGCTCGGTAGGCCCGCGCCCGCACCGAGCTCAAGGATCCTCAGCGGCCGTCCCTCTTGCTTCGCGATGGCTACGTGCTCGTCCAGGTGGAGGTCGTGGATGTGATCTGCGACATACAGCGCAGATGACCATATCGACGATGCGTGCAAAGCCCAATTCGCTGCCTGTGTGTCGGGGGTGACCAGGTGGATGGGTGAGATCCCGTCGTGTTCATAGGTGAATGATGAGCCGGCTGAGGAGTGTGCGACGGGGACATGGTCGTAGAGAATCTCGAGGGACTCTGCCAACAGATCTTCGGGATCAGACATCCCCAGGCAAAGCAGAAGACTGGCCGTCCGAGGGAAGACAGCCGACTCGAACCCCAGAAAGCCGCGCATCTCGGCCCCCTCGCAAGCTTCATGTCTGACGCGACTTCGTCCCCGCACAGGTGCGTATCTTGGCCCATCGACGCGCTCGACCTTCAGCAGCTTGTGTGCGACGTCCAGAGCAGGGAGGTGCGAGGCCTGCATAGCACGACCAAACAACCGGAGGCCGGAGCGCACGCCGGTCTATGACGCACGCTGCTTGTCGCTCGCCCCCGTCTGCACCAAGCGCGTCTTTCCCGCTCCCTTCCACTCTCTGTACTTGGGGTGCATCCAAGGCGCGCACCGACAGGATGCCCCTCGTCGACAGAGTTGTGTGCTGCGCTCGATTCGTGTGTCTCTGTGCCTCCAGCGTGTCTGTCCGACGCTTCTCTCGCGGTACAAGGCAATCCCCTCACCCTCGATAGTCACCTTACCGTCCGTCTTGTAGCGCGCCACGACAGTGCGCATACACCTGGATTCACGGCAACCCACGCGAGCGCACCGTCAAGATGCACCGGCCGCGGCCCATGCAGGGCGTGTCAAATATGCGAACAACAATGTATCTAAGGTGCGTGCTCTCACCCATTCGGACACCAGCTCACGGTTGTGTGTCGACGGCCCTGACACCTAACTATGCATCGCGGGAACTACGACCTTCACGGCTCCCTCGCGCGTTCACCGACTCCGGTCCGCCTCACACACCCCGAGTCTCCACGACAGCGTGGAACTGCACCGCCCGCAGCTGTACGCGCACCCGTCTGGCCTCTACTCGTACTCAAACCGCGCGGGTCCCACGCCCACCTGTCCGACGCGAATATCAGCATGTCACTCAGGCCCAAGACAGTGGAGCAGACATACCAGTGCAATCTTCCACCACCTGATCTGTCACTGATGCCCTGCAAGCCCTATGCGCGGTACGTCAGCCCGAGTTGACAATGCAGGAAGACGCGAAGAACTCACGGTGTTGCTTACAGC
The DNA here is from genome assembly GCA_016618145.1 of Sanghuangporus lonicericola. NCBI lineage: Eukaryota > Fungi > Basidiomycota > Agaricomycetes > Hymenochaetales > Hymenochaetaceae > Sanghuangporus > Sanghuangporus lonicericola. The sequence continues at coordinate 7,094 of WJSG01023965.1, read as the reverse complement.
CCTTGCTCTCGAGATCTGTGGAGGGAAGGACGGCCTTCGCGCTCTACATGAGCAGGCGACGAGACGCAGAGACGCACCTAGCTTGCGCCAATGGGTGGGACAAGCGAGGTGAGTGAAGAGCGAGGGCTAGAGGGCGACAAGCACATTGGTGGCGGGAGAGGAGGAAGCGGTGGGTGGATAGCGAGGTGAGTGGGCGAGGTCGGGTTGGGGTGCTGATCTTGCAGACGGCGCACCAACCAGTCTTTATCGACGTTCAGCTTGCGCAAACAGAGCACGCGCGGCGCGTCTCCGCCCAAGTCGCCGAGATCTCGCATGTCCTCTGCGCGTGCTCGCGTCCGCGTCCGCCGTCGTCTCCGAGCGCCACGAACAGCGCGTCGCATCCTGCACACTGCAACTCGGGACGGCGACGTCCTCCTGCAGTACGGCCGTCGAGCACGGCCTCCTCGTCAAGCTCCTGCGTGCACGGATCCGACCGTGATCAAGGTTGGCGAGCGCACCGTCCGCTAACGGAGGGCAACAACAATGCGACGGACAGCAGCCCCGCACCGGTATAACGCGAGGTGCGTCCTGCCTCGAGTCTCCAACTGCAGCTTGGCGGCTGCAGACCGTCCGCACCGTCCAGCCTGCAGTATCGCCGCGTGCAGCAGTCGTTGACGGGTGATGCGGCGAAGGAGGGCAACGCAGTAGGTCCAGGCATCGAACCGCCGCTCGGGAGGAGAGGAACATGGCATCGGCAGGGCGGGATCCACGCCTGATCGTGCGGACAGCAACCCCGGCGGAGGGCGTGTTCACCCCCGGTGCTCCTCTCTGTACCGGAGCGCAAGGCGGGCTGCGATTCGTTGTCGAGATGCTGCGCGTCGCGCGCCGTGCACTGTGCAGCGACTCGGCGTTCGTCCTCGACCGTGTCCTGCGTCCGTGTCCGTGCCCGCGCCGGTGCGCGTCGCGCAGGTGTTGCGACGGCTTCTTGCCGTTCGTATCCCCGCCGCGACGGTAGCGGGACCCGGGAGAGCATCGAGGAGGCGTCGATGCTCGAGGGTGACGTCGGGGAAGGATCACGGCATGTTGGGCAGCCGGTCAGTGGGTGGCGACGTTCGTGGTATTCCAAGTCGGTACATTGTAGGTCTCCGAGTCTTTGCGCAATGACATTGACATGCGTTTGGCGTCGGACCTTGTCTGTTTGTCCGAGAGTGACATGCGTTCCGCCGCCGGCCTTGCAATGCTTGGAGATCTGCTCGAAGCTGTCTGTGCCAGGGAGAGCTGGAGTATCTTGAAAGGTGGGGACAGTGTGCTGCAATGTCGGCCGGCCGCCGCTCGAGTTCTGGATTGGTGACTGCACTCGATTGCCTGTTCCGACGTCGGCTCCAAGACATGAGGACGCCTTCCTTCGTGTGATCTGCACTTCTGGTATGAGGGCCAATTGTGCAGCCTTTCGAGAGCCTCCAAGGATGCGAGAGCGGTTCCAAGTCGCTGGTGCGAGTACTGAGTATGCTCAGCGGATGCTTGTAGTCATATGATGCTCGAGGGCACCACCGAACGCCAGAGGCTTGTCCTTGGGCTTGAGCTGGTGTCTGGAGAGTTGTTGCAACTGATTGGTGGATGCGACGATCATTCTGCGGCGACGGCGATGAAGTTGAGACCATGAATTCAACCGTCTCGGTCCGTACCAGGCTCGATGTGACGATAAGTGGTCGTAATGCACCAGTACTACGCAGATACGGCCCGGATCCCATTATTCTCGACCTGGTAAGGCCCGTCTGCCAAGTGTCCGCGACCTAAGCCACGATCAGAAGCTCGCCGGGACACAGACCTGCGAATCATCACAAAATGTCTCGACTCTTGTTCAGTACTAAGTAGTTCGAGAACTCACCGGTCCTTCAATTGAAAGATGACTTGCAAGTGGATTCACGCAGTACAAGACGTACTGGCTCTACATAGTATCGAAGCACGCGAAGTTCGAACTCCGAGGTCGATCGCTGGCTAGTCGAGTTTGTCTCTAGGCATAGTGAGTATACCCGCAGCCCCGCTCAATCACCTCGAGTTCCCATGAATCCGGTGGAAACACCGTGTGATTGTGACCGAGACGGTTTCATCTGAGAGCGAAAGGCTTGTATCAGTATGACAGGAGACGGACCGACGTCAGTATACGACGTTGTCGGAGGCCGAGGGACACAGGCGAGACCCTGCAGCGCGGTCAAACTTGTCATGTATTCACGAGTACATACTACATGACATGTCAATGCGTAAGTAACTGCAGTGTCCGTCCAAGTGTTGGGCCCCTCGACGAGCACTGCACTGGTATGCCAAGGACCAAGAATACTTACTATACAGTAGACAAAAATGTAGTATCACGCACCAACATCATGGAGAATCCGGAAGGACGTCGTTTCCACCGATGCAAGGGTGTTTGGGAGCGTGGTTGGTTTTGACCGCCAATATACAGCTCTTGGATGTCCCAATTAGTGTGTCGCCGCCACGCTGTAAGTACGGCCAGATGCTTGAACAGCGAACACACAGTTCCTCTTTTGCGAGTGCCCGGCGACCTCATGCGGGCCAAAAGAAGTCAGTATCAGCGGTACCAATACAAAGCAGGGAAGGCTCAAATAAGTATGTCGCAAAGGCTGGGTGCGGCCTTGAGCCTGAGTGAGCACGAACGACTTCTTTGGACTGTTCTCCCAGGCCCTGGATGTAGGCCGAGCAGCTGCAGAGAACGAAGCGTCTCCAGTACAGCTCTTCCTAGAGTCTATGTTGTAAGTTGCTGTCCAGAATGGTACCGGCCATGGCGGATCGCAATGCGCCTGCTGGTAAGAAACCACATTGAATGGACCGAGTTGCGTTTGGACTAGCGGAGCGTACATCCGGTGCGACACCGTGCGAGAGATCCAGTGAGAATCAACACCGGGATGCTTGACGGCTGGCTGCAGTGCCAATGGAGATGAGAGACCGTGAGATGCGAGCAACATTCAAGAGCCTCCCGGCCTGCAAGACGTGAGCACAACTGATCTGTGCACACAGTTGTCCTGCGTCTGACTCTCAGCAACAGGTTTCAATGCTGGTGAACCGCTGGAAGTGCTCACTTGCAGATAGCTCGCTTGAGTGAACAGGAAGCCGAGACACGTCGTGACCAGCCATGGCATTGAAGTTGCGCCCGGAACTACGCGGAGGTTGTCCGGAACTTGTTCCGAATAGGACCTCCACTCGCGAAGTAAGAAGCTGTCAGTGCACACCATCGCTCGCAGCATGCTTAGTGGGGAGGTCTCCGCTATGGGGAATGGTCGTCTTGTCTTCGACCTCTCCCAGGGCGTCCCATCAGGTAGGGCCTGCGTGCGTGGCTCGTGGGTGAGCTGCGTTGTCAAGGGCATCTCCCGACGGTGCATGGAGACTCCTGCGTACAATGCATCAGTGTGAAGCGACTGCAAGGGTTCGGATCGCGCACACCTTGTGAGACAGCGCGTCCGGGATCCCATCGCCAATGAAGCACCATGCCGACGTTGAACGCGCATACCGGATCGATCTGCTTTGAGTGTCTGATGACGGATTATGCATTGCATTCTCTTGCTGTGCGTTCGTTCTTTTGAACGCTGCTATACGCAGTGAGCGGTGGGATTCAAATCCTGGACTGCTCATCAACAGAGGCCAGGGACGTGCAGTAAATGAGCCGCAGGACCATCGTGAAGAGTAGGAGTTGCCGCCGTCGACATCGGCTTCATATTGACACCCATTGCGAGCTGCCAGGACACAGATCAGGAGGAGCCTCAACCCGAAATGGAACCATAAACGGGCTCGCCGAAGTGGTCAGCGTGAGCCGCGGCGTAGAGTCGATAACGCGAGCATCATCGTACGTGCCCGAGGGAGCCGAGTGTGTCTTCTCGAGCCTCTATTGTCGACATGTTACTAGTCAGTGCGTCAGCACTTGCGTTGCCCCCAGATCACTGCTCGTTAAAATGTCGAGACGTACCAGAGACATTGCGCTGCTTGAAGCCTGCCATCGACACGGATTCAGGGACGTGCGTCGCCTCCCATTGCTGGTCGTGGCATCGATGACGTACTGCGCGTAAGAATGAGTCGGCGTCGATGGGTAGCCATCGTGCTTCGCCCAAGGTTCTCAGGCCCCGGACCGAAGGATGCCACATATCTCAAGAGGCCCCCCAATATCATGACGAGGCAGAACGCGAAGCCTTCATCCTCATGCTCACCGCACTGCGACATCCGCTCTCAGGATCATGCAGTCCAGGAGCCCTACTGTGTTGACAAGGAAGGGTCTAAACGCAGAACGGAGGCCGTCCGAGGGCGTTCGACTCTGATATAACGGGGCGCCGAATTCTGCAGGTTATGACATGCGGGGTGTAAGGAATTGGAAGCGATCATGAACTGCAAGCGAGCATCCCAATCAGAAAGATGCGCACCGTCTTCCTTCCGTAAGCCGCGCACGCATGTCTCGGTAGCACTCCATAGCTCGTACGTGCGACCTCTCTAGTAGAGCGACACAGCGTCGTCGTCGCTGCGGTTCTCACAGTCGTCTGGGCGGTCGTCGGGGACCGGCATGAGTTGGACGGCGGAGGGCCGAACTGGGTGTCCAGTGTATACGCAGCATCGACTGGCGAGCCGACTCGGAAGCGAAAGCGTGTCCGAGCACGCTACTTGAGATCCGTCATTGACAGTTGTGTCCCGAAGTATGAGTGTGGTCCTGGATCAGCGGCGATAGCTAGGAGGGCCGAGGAAGGACCGAAAGCGTCCGACATCGCCTCCTGAATCGTCAGCCGGTTGTAGAACATCGAGGTCGAAGCAACGTACCAATTGTTGCCTGTAGAAAGCATTGCGGCATCCCGAGGTCTCCCAAGAGAAAACCGGGCACGAGAAATGATCAGCCAGAGCGGCGATGCTGCAGAAAACGTCGCCTTGCTTGGTCAATGCTTGGCCAATGACTGTACAGGTGTGAGTCTAGCGAAGAGCATACCAGCTTCCGGAGGCGAGTAAGGAGTTCGCGAAAACGCGAACATCTGGCAGATGGGTCTGCGCAACCCGAACCCTTCACGGGCTCTCAGCTGCGTCCACACCGCCCACTGCTATATGTTGCAGTGAGAAACGAGCCTGTTGGAGAGCGACGTAGATTCAAACCTACGAGACAACGCAGTGCGACGCGACTATGCGACGGTACTTTGGCTCCCTCCCAAGGTTCACGTCGGAAGGCCAGACCCGACCACGTCTGGTGATATCGCAGCGTTGGGCTGAGGGCGGCAGACGCAGATCGAGCCGAAGCTTCCGATGCGGACGAGCGGACGAGCGGCGGATCAGTGTCTCAAGCCGCGTGCGTCGAGCCATCCGAGTAGCGTCGAGCCGCTGTGGTACCTATGCAAGTCATATTGCTGCTTACCGCTGCTCTGGGACATGGCTCACGGGCTTGATTCTCGTGCTTGCGTGCGAGTGTGTGGTGTATGGCTCATCCGGCGGGGTTGCAATGCATCTGCCGCACGACACAGACCGGCGGGGTGGAGAGTCGAGCGTGGAGCCACGAGGAACTTGAGTCTTTGAGCTGGATATCGATATTGCGGGGGCTTGCACCTGCGCGGTGCGGATGACTTGAGCCGGCATCCCGGCGAGCTGCGAGCTGGGATAATCGAGGCCATATCCCGAGTAGTGCGATGTCTGTGCAACCTGTCAGCAGTCAAGTCCCACCCGGACTGGGGATCTCGTATGCGAGCTGCATCCGTCTTGCGAGCCGAGAAGCGCATTGCAGGAGTGTCTACACAAGCGAAGTCAGCGGTAAAACATCGTCCGAACAAGTAGAGCCGTGCTACGTACGACTGCCTCGCTGCGGGCTCCCTCAGACGCGCTGCGAGGATACACGATACCCCAGCTTCGCAACTTTGTGCCGCCGTCATACGTGAATATGCAGGGATCTCGAGTCTCGAGTGTGCACCTGCGGGGCAGATCAATCCTAAATCTGAAGGAACTACGATCGAATGACTCCACTTACCTGGCTCTGCACTCGCAATTCCGGGAGCTGCAAGGTTAAGTCGGCGGGGTCAATCCACTGAGCGATCCGAGCTGCGTGACCAAGGGAGCGTGGAACCGTCCGAGCAGCGAGTTACCGGGTGTCTATGCACGCACAAACAGAACAGCGCGGCCACCCGGGCGAGATCCCGATGTGCTGCGTTCTGAGCGGACGACGGGTATCGAGCACAAGTCCTGCAACGTCCGTCAGCACGAGCACGGATGAGCTGCACGACCGGGGCACAAGTTTGTGTACTTGCCTTGCACTGGCTCGCCACGATGATTCGCCGCGCGGCCGGGGAATAGCTCGAATCCGAGATCCTGGGCATTCCGGCAGCGGCGAGGAGCACGCCCGAACAATCAAATCTCGACTGCGAGCCCGATGTCCCAGCGCGGGTATCGGGCTAAGATCCTCCTCGAGCGCACCCTCCCTCGAGTCCTGCGTGCGGCGGGAAGTCAGTTCACGGGCAGCGCACACGCACACCGCCTGCCCGGCACACCATACTGTGCGCGAGCCCCACCGTGTCATAGGTACCATACAGCCCCACCGTGTTATAGGTACCACAGAGGCCCACCGTGTTATAGGTACCGTAGAGGCCCACCGTGTTATAGGTACCATAGAGGCCCTTTTCTCGCCCTTTTATTGACGGACGTGCTCCGGCAGCTCCAGGCGCGCATCGTGCGGGACGAGATATATTCGCTACCTACGACACCGCCATCGCCTTGACGGACTTTGGCATCGCGCGGGCCTTCGGGATAGAGCACGCGGACCGACCGTGGACCCAGTTGCCCCCGTGGAATGTGCGTCCGGACAGCGAAGACGCAGATCGCCGTGGGAGCTGGCTGAAGGGCAGGGACGGGGACGAGACGCACACCTTGGCGGGTACATCTGGATACGTCGCGCCGGAGGTCTACTCCGGCCAGTACTCGTACGGAGTGGACGTCTGGGGAGCAGGGGTAGTGCTGTATTCCATGCTGACTGGAAGGGTGAGTGCGAGCCACCGGCATATCGAGGAGCAGCGAGGCTCATATGCATGTCCCGCAGCTGCCGTTCGGGCTCCAACCGAAGGAGCAGCGGTTGGAGGAGCTCATCAACCGAACTG
>WJSG01023961.1:0-15540 GCA_016618145.1 Sanghuangporus lonicericola | reverse complement strand
CCAAGGCGGCTCTCGATGAAGGTCTTCGCGGAAGGTCGCGTTGTAGAAAGCGACTGTTGCGTTCGTGCACTGTCCATACGGGTTTCCCGAATAACAAAATCTCTCCTCCTGACGACTAGCGAAGCACGATGTGCTGTAGGAGGAATGAGAATTTTGAGTACCGGCAGCTAAGAACAGACTGTACAAGTATACTGACCGTTGGGATACAGCGACGTCGCGAGACGTCCACATGACGAGATCATAATCCGGCACAGTCTTCTCGTTCTGCGTGCCTTCGCTAAACAACAGCTCGAGGAAATTCTCGGGCTCAGAAACCCGACCTAGATACTCGTATCCTGATACACCAGAAGCGATCAGTCTCGAAGGGTGGCATGAGCGTTGAGGATAAGTAGGATAATCCACCTACCCAAGTGCAGGAACACGGTGCCTTTCCGTGGAGTGCGTCTCATCACAGGCAACGCTGTGTAATTGAGAGTGAGGCTGCCGGCCGCGGCGTTACTCCAGTCGAGAGGAACTTCGATTCTGCCGCACTCGAGGACCCTCCCGTCCCATAACTCGTTCTTGCAGTCTGCATAGCGATGTCTAGGCAGAGAGGATTGGAGGGGTATCTGCTAGATCCCTCAGCTTATGCCGCTCACATCGGGAGACCATATACCACTTACCTGCGCGTCCTCGGATGCAAGGACTACTACCGCGAGGGCGGAGTAGCCAAGGAGCTTGATGAAGTACTAGCGGGCGCCAAAAGTGTTTGAACATCTAGGCGCCGGCACCTCATATGCATACAATATAATCCGCAGATTGCACTCAGTATCCACATTCCGTCCAAGCCACTGGGTGCATATATTAGACATACACTGAAGGCTATAGTGTACATTTAAAGCATTGCATGCTTTGTGCGATAGAATTTTGTAGAGCACGAACTGTGTCCCCACCCCCATTCTGGATCTTGCCCTCCATAAGTCTGCCTCAACTTATGGACAAATCCTCAAATAATCATCCACAGGTACACTAGAGCCTCATGGGTGTGCCATATAAATTTCAGGACTTAACGTGAAATTCTGGAGGAGTAATCATGGGTGTAACTTGGTGGACAGGCTAGGCTAACTTCTTGGCTTCAAGCTTATGCAGCCTGGACATTCCAACTCTCATGCCTAGGGCCTATTGTGGACTGTAGCCACACTATCTGTACCTCATCTATTTACTGGTAATAGTAGCACTCTACCAGGAGCCCTTGATGAGGGACTACCCACGGATGATTGCTTGCTCTGTTGCTGAGGCAAGTCCAACTGCCATGTTATACCCACTGTTACTCCCCCAGATTTCTATGTTAGATCCTGAAATTTATATGGTATGTAGTTGAGGCTCTCAGATGTTTGTAAGTATGCTTTTGAGATTGTCTCAATAAGTTCAGGAGGCCTTATGCAGGGCAGAGTTGGGGTCAGTGCAAGAATGATGCTACGGAAAAGGTTCTCCCTCTATATTATTCTACCAAATCATTATACAGTTCTATACCCACCCCTTGCAACATCAGATGTCTACCTATTATACATGCCCAGTGACTCAGACATAACTTTGCTTATGAGTGAGATTTCATTGATATAAATTACCCACACTGGGCGCCTATTCATAGGCGTTCAAACACTTTCGGCGGGGGGGAGTACATGAAGTGGCTGAGGGCACAGGGGTGGAGGGAACATCACCTGGGCACAACACTTATACTGAAATCCCAGGCACTGACACTGACATGATGCGCATCTGGATTATGATACAGTATGTTACAATCAGTGGGCCTTGGACAGTGAACGCCGCAGCGCGCATGAGAAGCTGGGCAGTGCTTCCGAGTCACGGCATCAGCGTTCAGCGCTCAGCCACCATGGGATTGCAAGAGTCGCAACCATCAAGTTACAGAGGAGAGAGCAACGTGGGAAGTGGGCTCTCTGGTCGTCGGAGATGCCTGGATGAAAGAGTGGTCGGACGGCGGAGGGACCCGAACCACGTACGCAGGAGTAAGTGAGTTGAACAGACAGTCAACGGTGCATGACTTGCTGAAGGCCTCGCCTCCACTAACCACGTCACTTGTCTTCCCCCTTCATCTCCCCGAAACCCTCTACCATGCTCGTTCCTCGAGACACTGTCCTCAAGCTCAAGCTACTCGACGATATGGGCAAATGACGCACTCTGCACAGCTGGCCGCGCTCTGAGATAGGCTTGCTAGGGCTGCTGCTGCCTAGACCGGTCTGCCTCATGGACGATCCGTGGTCGTGGCTTGGAGCGGGGACGACCCTATTAAATGGAGGCACGAAGGTTTGCAGACGATAAGTCGACACGAGGCGGCACGCAGATCTGTCGCGCCCAGGTTCAAGCCTATCTGGCCTCATCATCTGTCTTCTCCTGGCGCCCTCAGCTCTGCCTTGCTCGGCAATCTTGTCAAGCCAGCCTCGCCCGTGTTCTTACTTGGGTGTCTCGCCCACGGCGCGACTTCCGAACCTTCCCCAAGAGGCGTCGTCCAGCATTCTCGGATTCTCACCGCGTCCGCTCTCGCAGCTTCTCTCGACGAGTCTGCTGCGTAGGAGTACTGGCGGGGGCGCAGCAGACCCTGTGCGGACATCCAGGGATATCCAGATCGCGTTCATTGCCCCCTCGTCGCCGGCATATAGATATCCACGTAGGCAGACACCCCGTTTGACTTGCGATCGCTAACTCAGGCTACGCGGGTCGCGGTCAGTTGCCGACTGCACATGTCAAACACGTTGCGAGAGCTCGACAGCTCTGTGCTCGCCCCCCGGCTCCCCACGCGCAGACGTTATTAACACGGCCGACCGCTCACTCTAGCTCATCCTCTCCCTGTCACTGTGCCAGTGCTCTACGCTCGGTGCGTCGCACTCAATTGCGCCCGAGCTTCCGTCCCCCTCCCACAGGCCCCCTCCGCGAATAGCCTCCCGGACTGTCGCCGCCGCCCCTTCTAGCCCTCGGGACCCCCACACATATGCACGGTGAATCCAAACTGACGACCGTCGATGAGCTCCCTCCCATCCCTGTGCCCTCGCCAGACGGCCCACACCTCCTCCCTCCTACCCCTCCGCCGCGCGACACCCTCTCCCTCCCAACCGCGGACTTTGGCATGCCCTCGCCTGCGCTCAGCGCGCTGCATACCCCGAGTTTGGGCCTACCGCATGGCTATCTGACTCCGAGGTCCTACTTCTCGCCACCTGCCGTGCACACGCCCGGCGCCCACGAGTGAGTCGCCCCGTCCGCTGCGCCGATTTACCTTCTCCCCTGCTCCACCTGCATTCATCCAAAAAGGACTGTGCTGACGTGCGTGCTCACTCCCCGCAGCATCGATCTGCTGAACGAGCTCCGGGAAGCAAGCGTCTCGCCTACGCCGATACATGAAATCCTGCGGGACCCTGCCATCCTCTCCTCTCTCCTTACGCACCGCAAGAAGCCACGGCGTGCGTCCTCCAGCTCGCACACTCCACGCAGCCTTGCTACGCCCGGCGAGGCTCCATCCGAGCGCGAACGCGAACGTGAACGCGACAGGGACCGCGACCGCTCCCGGGACCCCCTGCGGTCCGAGACCAACAGGCTCCGTGATGCCAGCCGCGACCGAGACAGCTCCACCCTGCGCGGCAGCGACACCGCATCGACGGCGACCGTCAAGCCGCGCAAGAAGGACCGCGACCGGGAGCGCGAGCGCGACAGCGACAGCGCGTCGATCCTGACGCAGGTGCTCGCGGAGGAAGAGCGGCAGGCGCGCCATNGACAGCGACAGCGCGTCGATCCTGACGCAGGTGCTCGCGGAGGAAGAGCGGCAGGCGCGCCATCTCAAGGCCGTCCTGCGGCAGACGGGCGCGCGCCTGGAGGAGGAGCTGCGGCGCGCGGACCTCGCGGAGACGCGTGCGCGCACGGCGGAGATCGGCGTGCAGGACCTCAGCGGGCGGCTCGCGGCGTCGGAGGCGGGGCGGCACCAGGCAGAGCTGGACGCGACGCGCGCGCAGGAGGAGTGCAGACGGTGGCAGATGCAGGCGGACGCGGCGGAGCGCGAGGCGCGGAGGCTGCAGGCGGAGCTGGCGCGGATGGAGCGGGCGAAGGCGGAGGTGGAGCAGGCGGAGAGGGAGGCGAGGGAGGCGGCGCGGAGGGCGGAGCAGACGTTGAGGGAGTGGCAGGCCCGGGAGCAGGGGCGGGAGGAGGTAAGGCGGCTGGAGGTGCGCAGACGGTACAGCGATGGGCGTGACGACGGGTTTGAGGACGGGCGCGCGGAGGGGTACGAGGCGGGGCGCCAGGACGGGTACGAGGAGGGGCGGGATGCGGGCCACGAGGCGGGCAGGACGGAGGGGTTCAACGCGGGGAGGCTGACGGGCTTCGAGGAGGGCCGGAAGGCGTCGTACTCGGAGGGGTACGAGGCGGGGTACGCGAAGGGGCGCAAGGAGGAGCGTGCGCGTGCGCTGGAGGCCTTTGACCGGTTCATCGAGTCCGAGATGCCGCACCACCGACGTCGCGGCGGCGGAGACGGGAGCCAGATTGACCGCGAGGTGAGTGCTCGACGCGTCTTCCTCTTCTGACCCGCGTATTCAACCACCTTCGTCCCTCTCTCTCCGCGTAATTAGGAGGAGGACAGGACGCGACGATGGGTGGAAGCGACGCGCAAGATGCGCGAGCGCGACCCGTCCCCGGTGCCCCAACAGCAGCAGCAGCTGCAACCGCCGCCGCCCCAGCCACACCTGATGTCCCCGCCCCCGCGGGCTGGGGGGCTGCCAGAACCTGCGCCGGTGTCGGTGTCTGCGCCTCCCCCGCAGATGTACTCTCAGCAGCCTCAGCCCCAGCCCCAGCCCCAACCTCAGCCCGTACAGCAGCAGCATATCCAGGCGCCGCAGCCTGTGCAGGGCGTGCGGGAGCCGTCTCCTGCGCCGAAGCTCGTGTGGCTGCACCGTCCGCTGAACCACCACCGTGAGCCGCCGGATGCTGGCCGTCCTCTGCCTTTGGCTCCGGAGCAACGCGCGTAGTTCTGGTCTCGTTTCGTTTGCGGGGTTGTGTTGACGCAAAGTACGAGTACTTGTGGATGTAAGCAAGCAAGGATGGCCTGGGCGCCGCGTGCTGGAGGCATAGACACTGTAACATTATTATTGCATGCACGACCTGACTGGACTATAGACTGCTCTCGGAATCCCGAACCTGTATCGCTGTATAGTTGTATGATCCAGTGTCGTTCGCTTAGCGCTATTGTAATGTGTCGAGACAGAACGAGAAAACACGAAGGGGGTCCGTTGAGGGTCTTCCGAGAATCCCGAGAAGTACAAGAGCAGATATCCCAATCCATATCCATGTCCGTGTCCGTGTCGAAGAGCACCAGTACACTGCTGGACAGTCATCATCATAGCGAGCTCAGCTTGACCGTTGACCACGCGCAGGTCAAGTTTCATACCTCAGCTCAGGAGACCTCAGGACCTCAGGACCTCAGGACCGTCTGTACGGGCGGAGCAGGAGCGGGAGCTGCGCGCCCTTCTCGCGCTCCGAGGCGAGGCACGGCCGCTGGAGGAACAGCCCGAGCGGCTTCACGTCCTCCTTGGGCACCGCGAGCTCGAACTCGAAGTTGCGCACGAGCGTGAACACGAGGGCTTTCATCCTGCCGTGGCCGTCAGTTCCCAGTGACTACGAGGAGGACACAGGGAAGGAGAAGAAGGGGCAGGGCGGACGTACTCGACGAGAGAGAAGCGGTACCCGATGCATGCGTGCGGGCCGCCGAGGAAGGTGAGGAGGTGGCCCCAGACCCCGGGCATGTTCGCGGTAGCTTCGGGGGGATTGTCCCAGCGTTCGGGCCTGCGAACACGAGCACAGGATAATCAGTCGGACGTCTCCCGAATCCAGGGAATTACAAGGTAGGAATGTTCGGTGGTATGGCCGACGTACCTGAACTCGGCGGCGTCCTCTCCCCAGAGCGCCTTGAGCCTGTGCAGCGCGAGGATGGGGATCTGCACCCTGCTGCCCTTGGGGAGCGCGAGCTCGTGCAGGGTGTTGCCGGCGCGGTCCGTGATGGGCTCGGCGAGCGGGAGGACGTCGTCCTGTTGCGCGACGCGGCTCGTGATCGTCACGGGGCTGTAGAGGCGGAGCGTCTCGCGGACGACGTGGTCGAGGTACGGGAGCGCGTTGAGGTCGTCCATGGAGGGCGTGTCTGTCGGGACGGAGAGGAGCTCCGTGCGGAGCTTGGTTTGGATGGCTGGGTCCTGCGTGAGCGCGTGCAGGCACCAGGTCGTCGCTGTGCTCGTCGTCTCGTGCCCGGCTACGAGGAACGTGGGGACCTCTGTGGCAGGGGACAAGTCTGAGATCAGCGGGGGTAGGGGCTGGACACGGGAAATGGGCACGTACGGGCGATGACCTCCTCGTCGGTGAGGCGCTGGCTGTCGGGGACGTCGGTGGCCATGTTCGCCTTGAGGAGGAGCGTGAGCAGGTCGCGGCCCTGGACGTCCTTCTTCTCGACCCCGCCCGCGCTCTTCTCGCTCAGGATGCTCGCCTTCTTCTCCTGCAGGAGCTCCATGCCGATGCGCTGCATGACCGCCTTCGCCTCGTCCCCTTGCCTGACGCGCGGGTCCTACACATACGAACGGACGACAGAACACCGTCAGGTCACAATGGCACGCGCGTTAAGCAGGCGAAGCCAGCCCACTACTTACTACTCACCAGACGCTGGAGGATGGGGACGAACCCGCCGATGATCGCGAAGAGGTTCATCTTCGGGGGCTGCTTGAAGATCACGCTGAAGGCGCGGTTAAGCTCGTTCGTCGGCTTCTCCGGGTTGAGCGCGTCGAACTCGTAGCTGAAGCCTGCGAGGCCGATCACGTCGAGCGTCATCTTGCTCAGGCCTTCGATCACGTTCGTGCGCGCTGTGCCGCCCTGGGCGGCGATCTGCGCGTTCCAGTAGTCGCAGAGCTGTCGAGGAGGTGTGAGGAGGGGTGTCAGTCAGCTGCGGAGAAGGGCCGAGACGTGGAGAGACGGATACGCACGCCGTTTGCTTTTTCCAGGAAGATCTCCGTGAGCTCGCGGATTTGTGCTGGTCCAAATGCAGGGTTCTGTCATGGGGAAGCCGGAGTCAGGACAGACATCTCAGCATTAACGTTTGCGCCCTACCATAATATGTCTCTGTTTCGGACCAAGTGTCATTAGTTTGTCTCGATCTCAAGAATATCATACTGGTACACACCTGCTGCTTATGTTGTGCACCTAATGCATCACCCGTTAGCTTGTCAGCGAATCATGCGCCAGTGTAGCTAGTGCTGACCTTCAGTGACGAGCACGCCTGTTCACGATCCACAAAATTAGACGACCGACAGATAATCGAAAACGGGGCACGCACCCTCTCCAAGAAGACGAGCGAGGCCTTTACGGCTCTCAGGGGGCTTGTAGTACTCCATGGAGCGGGTAAGGACATGATTGATTGCCCGGAGGTCCGTAGTGAACAGTCGGGGCGCCTGGAAAGAGTCACAGTCAGCTCAAAATAACGGTGGATAGCGAGCATGATACTTGCCCTGAGGGGTCCGTAGAAGCGGAAGGTCCGTCCATATTGCGCGATCCACTCCTGTGTGAGCTCGGCGGATTCGGAGCCTATCTGCTTCAGGTTGCCAAATAGAAGTTCGCCGTTCGGAGGGCCTCGGAGACGGCGCAGTGGCGAGAAGTACACAGGTACGACAGACCGCCAGAGTTTGACCAGCAGCACCAACACAGTTCCCACGAGGAGGACGACTGCGCCCTCCTTGAAGGAGCCGAAGGGTAGGAGTGCCATGATGCACGGCTACTTATTACTTAGTCTGTAGACGCGAATTCGAGTAATCAGGCAGGGGCTAGAGTTGGTGTCAGTCAGGGCAGCTGTGAGGGAAGTGGGATGGAGACGCACCTGCGTGTCTGCGGAGTATTATATGGCGGTGGACAGGAAGCGTGAGCTCAGCTCGCCAGCGGTTGATATAGCCCAGCACCGCCACACTGCGGCGGTCCGGATATGTCAACGTACTGTACATAAGTACGCTCGCCCCGACTTAACCGCTCCATTGTCCTTCGAACGCGACATACACAGCCGCGTGTTAGAGAGAGCTAGGCTGGACGGGACCGATAGGCGGGCCAGACACGGTGCAAGTAGACGCAAGTCAGTGCCAATAACTCCCGGGCCCCGGTTCAAACAGTGTATTCAATGAATGTCCGGTCAACGTCCGGACTGGTCCCGGGTACTATAAGTAACGGAGGCACACTACGAACAGTGATGCGTGAATCTCCGGGGATGTCGAATGTGTGTGTGTTTTCAAGTGGGCTGTGGTCCCTCGAAGAGCTCAGCTGCCTTCCTGTCGAGCGCAATCGCCATGCCGCATGGTATCTAGTTACCGCCGCAAGACGTATATAATACCAGACGGTCAGGAATCCTGACACCTAGATGCGTATGAAAAGAGGCACCTCATGACACGGGACCGCGATCATGCAACAGAACCAGGGAGCGAATCGAGCAAGGTACTGTATACGAGTTCAGGGGGTTAGCGCCATCAGGAATCAGCGACAGCGAACCGGCTTGTGCGGAAGGGTAGCGGATATGTAAGTATGCATGTGGACCATGTAGACAGACTGGGGAGCACTAGAACTCAACCAGTCAGGGTGTGACATGAGGTGGCCCGGGTATGTTCTCGCGAGTCGGAGCCACGGCCAGTGATCAGCGACACAAGAGGTGGGAAACTTGGTCTCGTATCCCGGCATTGACACTCCGGGTCCGACAAGTGACTAGCCGTGGTTGGCTCCGGAATGCCAATATCGGGTACCACCCTAGACCCTCGGAGATGCCAGAGCGTCTGTACGGCCGAGAGAAGACTACGTACTCACCCCGGACCCGTTATGATGTCAAGCATGCAGCGAGTGTTATACATGCCCAAGGAGGAGCACTTTGAAGGTGTTGGGAGATTTTTGGCCTCTGCAAACCTGTAATCGCCGTATAAAATGCGAACCCGCTCGCAGTAATGTGCAGGCCGAATGGTAGCTGCGCGATTCTAGAGCCATACGGAGTTTCGAGCTTGCCTTGAACGGGAAGGTTTCAGAGCACGCTGCCAAATCAAAAGGATATGAGCACGTACAGAGTGGAGGAGGAGGAGGAGGAGGAGGAGGAGGAGGAGGAGGAGGAGAAGCATTCGGGAGACGCCAGCCTCCACACGACCCACGTAGCGCCCTTGCGATCGCGCAGGAAGACCCCGCTCCCGTTTGCGATCGCTGACCAGAGGACCACCGTAGTCCCGCACCCCACCGGAAGATGTGTTCAAAGCCATACCAGCACCGCTTCTTTACTGAAGTACTGCAGAAGCCAAAGACAGCTTCGCGCCCTCCACAACCCTCGGATGGAGACACGCGTGGAACGAAGAATAAACAACCACGTCTCCGCAACATCATCCATGACAATGAGGGAATGCGCCGAGATGACGAGAGTGGCCCCGCGCACTGCGCACACAGTCTCGCGAGCTTCCTGAGGCGACGTACAGTATACGAAGAGTGGTCGATTCCGGACCACCCTCCTCAGTACTTTAGAATTGCTCGGTGCGCGAGGCATTCGGGACGGTGAGAGGGGTGGACGAAGCCTGGAGGCAGACGAAGCTGAGTTAGTAAGGTGGTTCGACGAATGAAGTCGGGAAAGGCTCACCGTAGTTCACTCCGTTATGGATATATAAAACTTCAAGCAGTTCGAGAATGCCTTCTTCTCTGCCAGATTCTTCTTTTCATCACGCACCGAGTACATAGATGCTGGATGACTGAATTCGTGAACGCGGCATCGACATCTCGCCTCTGAGAACTCGTACATGGTACGTCATGCGGTATGTTTCGCGACTCTTGATGTCGACCTTTCTCCTTCCGCGTTGACAGAGACGATGTGGTGCAATCGATGTGCATGCTTGCAACTCGTTGAATTACACGATGTGGTCCCAGGTCAAGAACGACGATGGTGGCGGAACGCGCGGCTCGACTTGGGCGCGAGTCACCGTTCCGGGACCGCCGTTCACTTCCAACTCTCATGTCGCGTACATACTTGCTTTCAACGACGACAAGACAACGACGACAAGACAGCGGAGACAAGACAACGAAGACACCAGTGAACATCGCGCGGTAATCAAGAACAATGTCTGAGGCCGTGGCACAGTCCAAGGCGGACGAGGAGCATGCCCGCCGCGCAAAGCGGGCAGCCTTGAAGGAGCTGAACACCACCAAGGCTGGACAAGGTGTGTAGTTTATACGTCCTATGTCGAGTACGAAATGACAGAGTCGGGCTGTATGCAGAACCGTCCAAGGCCCTCGATTCTTCGCTGAAGAGGCATACTGCGCTGATCAAGCGTATGCGGCAATCATTGGGCTCCGAGAACCGCGACCAGATCCTCAAGGACATCGACTCGCTCACTCTCGAGAAGTACGTGGATGAGATAGTCGGCGCTGTGGCGGAGGGGATCCTGAGGTGCAAGACGGAGAAGGACGTCTGGAGCGCGGTCGAGGTGCGTCTTCTACAGCCTTCGGACCCGGGGACATGGCAATCGGTGTATCAAGTCGCCATGCAATGAGCAGATCGCGAACAAGGGCCGGATGTGCTTGACCTGTGTGCGCACACTTCGAATGTGGCTGGAGATCGTAGTGCATTCTGGATGCACTCTCAATACAGCGTGTGCCCGGGACGTACCTGCGATGGGTCGAAATAGGCGGGGTGAGGCGCGCCAGCACAGTTCGCCGTCTGTGCCCCCATGCGTTGTGATTATACGCGAGTTCATGCTCCCGGTGTCGCGTTTGCGTACTAGTCTTCGCTGACTTACATCCATATATGCACCCCGACAGGTGATATCTGCACTCCATCGACGCTTCCCGAAGGCCTTCACCCCTGCGATCGTGTCCTCGCTCACCACTGCCCTCGCACCGCCCTCGCGCGCTGCCCTCGCAGCACTGAGCCCGGAACAACGTGAGAAGGAAGACTCTGCGCGTGTGACGCGTCAGCGCCCGATTCTGCGTGTGTGCGCTGAGCTCGCGCTCGTCGGCATCATCAGGGATGGTCCGGACAGAAGTGGCGGAGAGTGGGTCATGAAGACCGTGCGGGACCTGGTAAGTGCAGGCTGTTCCTATGCGCGGAACTCTCGTTCACGCTCTGGTTGCAGTTGTCCAACGACCCAACGCTGTCCTCCCTCCCTCTTCTCCTCGTATTCCTCAAGTCATACTCCCGCCCTTATCTGGGCATCGTGCCACCGACGTCCTCCAAGCAAATCTCTGCGACCTCAGAACCCGGCTCACTCTCCGAAAATGCCAGCGAAGAGGCCGCGCAGACGAACGGTGCCAACGGCGCATTCCCTGCGCTCGTGCATGAGACCGAGGAGCTCGTGGAGAAGGAGATACGGGATAGATTCAGGAAGATGTGCGAAGGCTACTTTGATAATGTGGCGAAGAAGCTCGTCATCGAACACAACGTAAGCCGGCGTCTTGCACCCATTCGTGGTTGTTGCTGATGAGCAGTGCAGCGCCTGCAAGAACAGGACAAGAGGAATCATGAAGCATACATCCGCTCCGGAGAGATCTTTGAGGATCGCCAGCAGGCGTACGAGAAGATGACGAAGAATTATGAGAAACTGCTCGCGAGCTGTCAGAGGTGCGTTGAGTTATGTGTATGTCGCGCAGCGGGCTCAGATCCTCCCAGCCTGTCAGAGTTGCTCTATCTCCCGATGCCCACCCTGAAGACTGCATCACAGAAGTCGGAGTCGATTCAGATCGGCGTGAGCTCCGGCTCGAGCCTCCTTGGCGGAGATTCTGACGATCTGACGGGTGCTGGAGGCAAGTGGGAGGACGAAGAGGAGCGCAGATTTTACGAGGAAATCCCGGATCTCAAGGACTACGTCCCTCGCAGCGTGCTCGGAATCGAAGGGGACGGAGATGAAGAGACGGAGGACGGCAAGGAGAAGGAGAGGCAAGAGAAGGAGCGCGTAGAAGAGGAGGTGCGGAAGCTCGAGGAAGAGCTGGCAGACATGAAGATCGACGCGGACGGAGGCATCACCATCAACGGCAAGGGAGATGAGGTCGCGGACGATGCGGACGAGTTGGTGTTTTTGAGGTCACGTATCGGCGCGTTCGTAGTGCTGACGATTATATAAGTGCTCCAACGCCGACGCCCGGGACCCCCAAGGAGTCGCCATCCAGCACTCCCCAGATGGCCCCCCAAGGTCCCTCACAGCTGCTCACTGCTCTTCTAGCCCGCCTCCCGGACGCGACCAACCGGACAATCATCGACCAGGCGGCGGTCGACTTTGCATTCCTCAACTCCAAGGCGGCGAGGAAGAGGCTCGTGAAATTCATGACACAGATCCCGAAGAACCGCACGGACCTGCTGCCTCACTACTCCCGACTCATCGCTATCTTGAATCGATACATGCCTGATATTGGAACCGACATTGTAGCTGCGGTAAGGCACAGCCCCCCCCCCTCCTGCTCGCGCCTCTGCCTAATCAAGTCGACAGTTGGACGACGAGTTCCGGTACCTCCAGCGGAAGAAGAACGTTGTGAAGGAGCTGGCGGAAGTCCGCATGCGTAACATCACCTTCCTCTCGAACCTCACCAAGTTCCGCGTTGTCCCACCACACGTCATCTTGCACATGTTCAAGGTCTGCTTGGACGACTTCTCCGGGACGAACGTTGAGAACCTCGCGATGCTCCTGGAGGGATGCGGCCGCTTCTTGCTCAGGAGTGAGGAGACACGGGAGCCATTCAGTAAGATGATCGAGCTTATGCGCAGGAAGCAGAGCATGCAGCACTTCGACCAGCGCCAGCTTTTACTTCTCGAGAATGCGTACTACCAGGTGAGCGAAGCGGCTGTAACTATCTGACTGTGCGAGCTTGACGCATGAGTTCAGTGCAATCCACCGGAACGGACCGCTCGCCAAGTCAGAGAGCGTACGCCGATGGAGCTCTTCATCAGGCATTTGATCTACGACGTCTTGGCCAAACGGACCATCGACAAGGTGTTCAAGCTCATCCGCAAGCTCGATTGGACGGATCCGCTCGTCCTTCGCACGCTTCACAAAGTGTTCACCAAGCCGTGGAAGCTGAAGTATAGCCACATCCCGTTCCTCGCGATGCTCACCTACGACCTACAACGATACCACCCGGCGTTCTCCGTTGGGGTCGTCGACCAAGTGCTTGAAGACATACGCAGGGGCCTCGAGACGAACGTCTACAGCATGAACCAGAGGCGGGTCGCATCGATCAAGTACCTTGGTGAGCTTTACATCTACAGGCTGATATCGAGCGGGATCATCTTCGACACCTTCTGGACACTGGTCACCTTCGGACATCGTGAGTCCACTCTCGTGTGCTCCGCGCCTATGCTGACAAGTTTCTCAAATAGCTGAGGGCAGACCTCTGCCTGGCCAGCCGTGCCCGATTGACATGCCTGACGACTTCTTCCGCGTGCGGCTCGTCTGCGTGCTGCTCGATACCGTCGGGATGTGCTTCGACCGCGGATCCCAGGTGAAGAAGCTGGACCAATTCCTCACGTTCTTCCAGCTCTACGTGCACTGCAAGCAGCAGCCTCTGCCTATGGACGTGGAGTTCATGCTGAGCGACTCGTTGGAGGCGGTGAGACCTAAGATGCCGCTGTTCAAGAGCTTCGAGGAGGCTGCCGTCGCCGTCGACGAGATGTTTAACGCGGCCCTTCAAGATGCAGGAAGTAAGTCTCAGTGGAGATCTCTCTTGTGGCCAAATGCTGATTGACCTCTCTGTTATAGTCCCCGCTGCGGATGGAGAAGCAGGCTACGATAGCGGCGAGGAGAGCGGCGAGGACGATGACGAAGACAAACAACGCCGCGAACATGATGAGGACGAAGATGATGAACAGACCCAGCCGGATTCTCCGGTACGTTCATGCTCCCCGTCAAGTGCTGTTCTGCTGCTTAGCACTTCTCCAGATCGATGAGCGGGCGCCGTCGCCGGAGGCTGTGCTCCTGAGGTCGTCGACCAACCTTGAGAATCTCGGTCCTACCGAGGACGATGAGTCGGAGTTTGCCAAGGAGCTCGCCAAGCTCGTCACCGACACGTCGGGAGACGCGCGCAAGGTCGACAAGAAGACAGCGCTAGCGCTATGGGATATGGCTCTTCCGCCCCCGGTGGTACGCAAGAAGAGGAACGAAGACGTCGACGCGGACGGCGAGGGAGGCGCTGAGGGTGCCCAGGAACCGGGTGTTATGAAGTTCACGCTCTTTACAAAGCGCGGAAACAAGCAACAGGCGAGATTCACTCCTTCGTGCTGTCGATGCATCTACTGACTGTGAGGCCCGACAGACCCGTCAGATTGCTATTCCGNCGATGCATCTACTGACTGTGAGGCCCGACAGACCCGCCAGATTGCTATTCCAGCGGAGTCCGCGCTCGCCGTACAGACTCGCACCGCGCAGATGCAAGACAAGGTCGAACAGCAGCACCTGAAGCGACTCGTGCTGAACTATGAGCAACGCGAGGAAGCTGAGGAGCTCAAAGGTGAGGGGCCTCCTGGACGCAGTCAACTGGTCATCGCTAAACATCCTCTCTGCAGCACTCGAAGCGCGCAGTCGGCAAGGACCCATCAAGATACGACTAGCAGGCTAACACCTCCCCCAGCGACAGCTCTGCACCTAGGACACCACAGAAGATACTCTTCTGGATTGCGCTCGTCCCTGCGAGGGAGCATCGCCGCTCCCTCTCCCTCCCCCTCAGCCTCTTCTGCGACGACGTGGAAGGTCGGATTCTTGACTGCTGACTGCGATGGCTCTTCCCGACATGATACAGCGTTCAGCAGGCCAGGATGCACCCATGCCTACGACTGAGCGAATTCTGCGACCCGCCCGTTCCGGCGTGGACATGGTGGGCTTGTGCTGGTCGCAGGTTGCACATTGCCTTATGTTCCGCCCCCGGGGTTTCAAAGCATTGACTGGAGCAGCACAAGGACTAGTCTATTAGATGGGAATGCGGAATCTGCTGTGTGTGTACTGTGTTATGCTATCGAATCTCGTTATGTACCTGTCCTTGACGCCACGCCGCAACTTGACTGCAACGTACAAAGACGAATGGGCGGGCGGCGATAAATTGGGCTCGCATGTACGACATATAAATCTGCATTAGATCACGCCTAGCTCTCGATCTCCTCGTCATTCTGCTGGGGGTTTCGGCGGCTCCGGGTACTAGCAGGTCGCGAAGCCGCACTCTTCGACTCATCAGGCTGGAAAGCCTCCCAGATTGATTCCATCTCTGGCCCGTCAACAACCAGCTCGAGTGTACCTCTCGCCAGTCCTATGCGGTCGGAAGGATGTGCCACATGGTGGGAGTACCGAGTATGGGAAGGAGCATTTCAGTCAGCACAGGCTGGCTCGCATAGAAGGGAGCACGACTCACTGTCAAGCTTGTCAAGCTTCTTGCGGTCCGCTTCCGAGATCTCTTGTGGAGGTTCAGCATAACCCAACCGCCCCAAGCCTACGGTCAACATGTGGAAGACGCTCTTGAACGTCTTCTTACGGTGATTCTGGTTAGTGTTATCGT
>WJSG01023960.1:0-16518 GCA_016618145.1 Sanghuangporus lonicericola | reverse complement strand
CCAAGGCGGCTCTCGATGAAGGTCTTCGCGGAAGGTCGCGTTGTAGAAAGCGACTGTTGCGTTCGTGCACTGTCCATACGGGTTTCCCGAATAACAAGATCTCTCCTCCTGACGACTAGCGAAGCACGATGTGCTGTAGGAGGAATGAGAATTTTGAGTACCGGAAGCTAAGAACAGACTGTACAAGTATACTGACCGTTGGGATACAGCGACGTCGCGAGACGTCCACATGACGAGATCATAATCCGGCACAGTCTTCTCGATCTGCGTGCCTTCGCTAAACAACAGCTCGAGGAAATTCTCGGGCTCAGAAACCCGACCTAGATACTCGTATCCTAATACACCAGAAGCGATCAGTCTCGAAGGGTGGCATGAGCGTTGAGGATAAGGAGGAGAACCCACCTACCCAAGTGCAGGAACACGGTGCCTTTCCGTGGAGTGCGTCTCTTCACAGGCAACGCTGTGTAATTGAGAGTGAGGCTGCCGGCCGCAGCGTTACTCCAGTCGAGAGGAACTTCGATTCTGCCGCACTCGAGGACCCTCCCGTCCCAAAACTCGTTCTTGCAGTCTGCATAGCGATGTCTAGGCAGAGAGGATTGGAGGGGTATCTGCTAGATCCCTCAGCTCATGCCGCTCACATCGGGAGACCATATACCACTTACCTGCGCGTCCTCGGATGCAAGGACTACTACCGCGAGGGCGGAGTAGCTAAGGAGCTTGATGAAAGACATGAAGCGGCTGAGGGCACAGGGGTGGAGGGAACATCACCTAGGCACAACACTTATACTGAAATCCCAGGCACTGACACTGACATGATGCGCATCTGGATTATGATATGTTACGATCAGTGGGCCTTGGACAGTGAACGCCGCAGCGCGCATGAGAAGCTGGGCAGTGCTTCCGAGTCACGGCATCAGCGCTCAGCGCTCAGCCACCCATCGAATCGAATGGCTCGTAGGTACTGTACAGTTGATGTTACACTTCGTTCTGGTTCCGTGATCACAGCAGTTCGAAGATCGTTGAAGACATGAAGGAGATAAACACTCAGATGCGCAGAATTCGGACGCGAAAGGTCTCGTCAAGGCTCCTCAAAGCCTCCTTAGTAAGTAATCCCGACGAGAGGAACCTGCAGTAGAGCTGAGAGAGGCCGCAGCCGCACTGGACGAGTCTTCCGTGACGGATGCATCCGTGGAGGAGGTGGAGAAGAGGGAGCTGGAAGCGGCGCCGGAGCATGTCGTAGGCGATGGTGAGATGGAAGTGGAGAACTCAGGATCCGATGAGCTCGATGTCAGAGGTGAAGAAGTGGCAGAGGAAGACACCGAAATGGGCGTGGCTGACGTAGCTGATGTAGTCGGAGCTATGCTTGATGTGTTGTTCGACCGGAACGCAGTCAATGCCCAGCTCCCGCCGCATGCAGAATGCAGAGGAGCTGTCGCCTGAGCAACCCATGTTGCAGGTCGCCTCATCAATGGGCGTGCCCAGCCCGTTCTCGAAAGACGCACCACCTAGCATGTAACAGTGAGCACTACACCCGCTCGAATTCGGCAGAGGTTCACTCACAATAGCACTCGCTGCCGCACTCGATGGCGGCCAACGGAAGTCCCTGGGACGAGCATGTCGAGAGGCAGGAGCCGATGGTCATCTGCTTGCTCGTGAAGCCATAGCCCGTAAGTGCGCGCGTTGAGTTGTCCGACAGGCAACCGAGAGCCGTCCATCCCGCGGGGAGGCTTTGGGTCGGGAGCGAGGGAGGGTTGGATGTGAACATCACAGTGAGACGGTTCGGGCCTCCACAGATCTCGTTCACTGCCGGCTCGCGCGTCAAGTCATGTAAAACATCTCCAGTGGGATAACGGCGACCCACCATTGCCTGCACAGTGATTCGTGCATTCGTTCCACATCACCGTCGTGTTCGTCGCCGCATTGCGCATCTCGTTGTCGCAGTAGCACTCGTCCGAGTACTCGACACCAGCGAGTCCGAAGCCCTTCTCCTGGCAGAACGACACGCATGTCGCGCGCATCATAGGGGGGCTGGTGGTCGAGGCACCTGTGAGTGCACGGCCGTTCGGACCCTCCGCCGCGACGCATCCGATCTCTGTCCAGTTGGTCGGTAGAGAGGTCTGAACGGGAACCAGGGCGGGGGTAGTCAAGTTGGCGGCGCACGAAGGCCGCGGTCCGGTAGTGCCGTTCCAGAGAGGGTTGCAGCCCGCAAGCCCGTCAAGAGGAGCGTGAAATGCGACCTCCTCATTGACGATCTGGGTCTCAAGGACGCACGCATCCGCCGACTGCTGATCGAACGCGGCAGCGAGGGCTGGGCAGTCCATCACGTTCCCGTTGGCGTCCGGGCAGTTGTCGATGGCGTCCTGGAGGAGATCAACGTCCCATCCGTTGGTGAAGTCGCCGTGGTGCCCAAAGCCCGTCGTGTCTCCGTTCGCGAGGACCCAAGTGCCAGGGCCCCAGTAGTCAAACTTGTCAACGGAGGTGATCATCTCGTAGAAGAGCGAGACGAGGTGCACGGGGTGGGTGTCAGGGCAGTCGCCGTCATTGAAGTTCTGGATGGGGTAGGCCATGTGGGACTGGTGGTCGGGAGCGTCGAGGTTCACCCCGTCCCAGCAGGAAGGGAAAAATACTCGAGCGCGCAGGCCATCAGGGCAGTTGTGGTCGAAGAAGCTAGGACGCTCGTCCCAGTCGGGATCGCCAGCGTGATCGGTGGTAAAGTCTAGTAGACGTCGGCATTAGGCATTCATGTGCTTTAAATTGTCCGACGAGGCGCGCGACGTACCCATGCAAACGAAGTCGATCGCCTGGTCCGCGAAGCTAGACGCGTTGTAGGTGCGCCTGTTCGTGTTGCCAGCGACCATCTGGACGTTCACATGTTGACTCATGGAAAGGGAGAAGATAGGTTACCAGACACGTCCCCGGAGATCGTTCATCCCGGGACCCGAACCACGTACGCGGGAGTAAGTGAGTTGAACAGACAGTCAACGGTGCATGACTTGCTGAAGGCCTCGCCTCCGCTAACCACGTCACTTGTCTTCCCCCTTCATCTCCCCGAAACCCTCTGCCATGCTCGTTCCTCGAGACACTGTCCTCAAGCTCAAGCTACTCGACGATATGGGCAAATGACGCACTCTGCACAGCTGGCCGCGCTCTGAGATAGGGCCGCCTTGCTAGGGCTGCTGCTGCCTAGACCGGTCTGCCTCATGGACGATCCGTGGTCGTGGCTTGGAGCGGGGACGACCCTATTAAATGGAGGCGCGAAGGTTTGCAGACGATAAGTCGACACGAGGCGGCACGCAGATCTGTCGCGCCCAGGTTCAAGCCTATCTGGCCTCATCATCTGTCTTCTCCTGGCGCCCTCAGCTCTGCCTTGCTCGGCCATCTTGTCAAGCCAGCCTCGCCCGTGTTCTTCCTTGGGTGTCGCGCCCACGGCGCGACTTCCGAACCTTCCCCAAGAGGCGTCGTCCAGCATTCTCGGATTCTCACCGCGTCCGCTCTCGCAGCTTCTCTCGATGAGCCTGCTGCGTAGGGGTACTGGCGGGTGACGGTATGGCGCAGCAGACCCTGTGCGGATATCCAGGGATATCCAGATCGCGTTCATTGCCCCCTCGTCGCCGGCATATAGATATCCACGTAGANGCCCCCTCGTCGCCGGCATATAGATATCCACGTAGACAGACACCCCGTTTGACTTGCGATCGCTAACTCAGGCTACGCGGGTCGCGGTCAGTTGCCGACTGCACATGTCAAACACGTTGCGAGAGCTCGACAGCTCTGTGCTCGCCCCCCCGGCTCCCCACGCGCAGACGTTATTAACACGGCCGACCGCTCACTCTAGCTCATCCTCTCCCTGTCACTACTGTGCCAGTGCTCTACGCTGGGGGCGTCGCACTCAATTGCGCCCGAGCTTCCGTCCCCCTCCCACAGGCCCCCTCCGCGAATAGCCTCCCGGACTGTCGCCGCCGCCCCTTCTAGCCCGCGGGACCCCCACACATATGCACGGGGAACACAAACTGACGACCGTCGATGAGCTCCCTCCCATCCCTGTGCCCTCGCCAGACGGCCCACACCTCCTCCCTCCTACCCCTCCGCCGCGCGACACCCTCTCCCTCCCAACCGCGGACTTTGGCATGCCCTCGCCTGCGCTGAGTGCGCTGCATACCCCGAGTTTGGGCCTACCGCATGGCTATCTCACTCCGAGGTCCTACTTCTCACCACCTGCCGTGCACACGCCCGGCGTCCACGAGTGAGTCGCCCCGTCCGCTGCGCCGATTTACCTACTCCTCTGCTCCGCCTGCATTGGACTGTGCTGACGTGCGTTCTCTCAATGCCCGCAGCATCGATCTGCTGAACGAGCTCCGGGAAGCAAGCGTCTCGCCTACGCCGATACATGAAATCCTGCGCGACCCTGCCATCCTCTCCTCTCTCCTCACGCACCGCAAGAAGCCACGGCGTGCGTCCTCCAGCTCGCACACCCCACGCAGCCTTGCTACGCCCGGCGAGGCTCCGTCCGAGCGCGAACGCGAACGTGAACGCGACAGGGACCGCGACCGCTCCCGGGACCCCCTGCGGTCCGAGACCAACAGGCTGCGCGATGCCAGCCGCGACCGAGACAGCTCCACCCTGCGCGGCAGCGACACCGCGTCGACGGCGACCGTGAAGCCGCGCAAGAAGGACCGCGACCGGGAGCGCGAGCGCGAGAGCGACAGCGCGTCGATCCTGACGCAGGTGCTCGCGGAGGAAGAGCGGCAGGCGCGGCACCTCAAGGCCGTCCTGCGGCAGACGGGCGCGCGCCTGGAGGAGGAGCTGCGGCGCGCGGACCTCGCGGAGACGCGTGCGCGCACGGCGGAGATCGGCGTGCAGGACCTGAGCGGGCGGCTCGCGGCGTCGGAGGCGGGGCGGCACCAGGCGGAGCTGGACGCGACGCGCGCGCAGGAGGAGTGCAGACGGTGGCAGATGCAGGCGGACGCGGCGGAGCGCGAGGCGCGGAGGCTGCAGGCGGAGCTGGCGCGGATGGAGCGGGCGAAGGCGGAGGTGGAGCAGGCGGAGCGGGAGGCGAGGGAGGCGGCGCGGAGGGCGGAGCAGACGTTGAGGGAGTGGCAGGCGCGGGAGCAGGGGCGGGAGGAGGTGCGGCGGTTGGAGGTGCGGAGACGGTACAGCGATGGGCGGGACGACGGGTTTGAGGACGGGCGCGCGGAGGGGTACGAGGCGGGCCGCCAGGATGGGTACGAGGAGGGGCGGGATGCGGGCCACGAGGCGGGCAGGACGGAGGGGTTCAACGCAGGCCGGCTGACGGGCTTCGAGGAGGGCCGGAAGGCGTCGTACTCGGAGGGGTACGAGGCGGGGTACGCGAAGGGGCGCAAGGAGGAGCGTGCGCGTGCGCTGGAGGCCTTTGACAGGTTCATCGAGTCCGAGATGCCGCACCACCGACGTCGCGGCGGCGGAGACGGGAGCCAGATTGATCGCGAGGTGAGCACTCCATGCGTCTTCCTCTTCTGAACTGTATGTTCAACCCATCTTCGTCCCTCTCTTCGCGCAATTAGGAGGAGGACAGGACGCGACGATGGGTGGAGGCGACGCGCAAGATGCGCGAGCGCGACCCGTCCCCGGTGCCCCAACAGCAGCAGCAGCTGCAACCGCCGCCG
Organism: Sanghuangporus lonicericola; assembly: GCA_016618145.1. NCBI lineage: Eukaryota > Fungi > Basidiomycota > Agaricomycetes > Hymenochaetales > Hymenochaetaceae > Sanghuangporus > Sanghuangporus lonicericola. Next base: position 10,876 of record WJSG01023960.1, on the reverse strand, counting down.
CCCCAGCCACACCTGATGTCCCCGCCCCCGCGGGCCGGGGGGCTGCCAGAACCTGCGCCGGCGTCGGTGTCTGCGCCTCCCCCGCAGGTGTACTCCCAGCAGCCCCAACCTCAGCCCGCACAGCAGCAGCATATCCAGGCGCCGCAGCCTGTGCAGGGCGTGCGGGAACCGTCTCCTGCGCCGAAGCTCGTGTGGCTGCACCGTCCGCTGAACCACCACCGTGAGCCGCCGGATGCTGGGCGTCCTCTGCCTCTGGCTCCGGAGCAACGCGCGTAGTTCTAGTCTCGTTTCGTCCGCGGGGTTGTGTTGACGCAGAGTACGAGTACTTGTGGATGTAAGCAAGCAAGGATGGCCTGGGCGCCGCGTGCTGGAGAGGACATTGGATCCTCCGGCATAGACACTGTAACATTATTATTGCATGCACGACCTGACTGGACTATAGACTGCTCTCGGAACCCCGAACCTGTATCGCTGTATAGTTGTATGATCCAGTGTCGTTGGCTTAGCGCTATTGTAATGTGTCGAGACAGAACAAAAAAAAACACGACGGGGGTCCGTTGAGGGTCTTCCGAGAATCCCGAGAAGTACAAGAGCAGGTATCCCAATCCGTATCCGTGTCCGTGTCCGTGTCGAAGAGTACCAGTACACTGCTGTACAGTCATCATCATAGCGAGCTCAGCTTGACCGTTGACCACGCGCAGGTCGAGTTTCATACCTCAGCTCCGGACCTCAGGACCTCAGGACCGTCTGTACGGGCGGAGCAGGAGCGGGAGCTGCGCGCCCTTCTCGCGCTCCGAGGCGAGGCACGGCCGCTGGAGGAACAGCCCGAGCGGCTTCACGTCTTCCTTGGGAACCGCGAGCTCGAACTCGAAGTTGCGCACGAGCGTGAACACGAGGGCTTTCATCCTGCCGTGGCCGTCAGTTCCCAGCGACTACGAGGAGGACACAGGGAAGGAGAGGAAGGGGAAGGGCGGACGTACTCGACGAGAGAGAAGCGGTACCCGATGCATGCGTGTGGGCCGCCGAGGAAGGTGAGGAGGTGCCCCCAGACCCCGGGCATGTTCGCGGTGGCTTCGGGGGGATTGTCCCAGCGTTCGGGCCTGCGAGGACGAGCGTCGAGCACGAGCACAGTTCAGTCTGGCGTCTCACACCACAGGGTAAGAACGGTCGGGGATAGCGCAGACGTACCTGAACTCGGCGGCGTCCTCTCCCCAGAGCGCCTTGAGCCTGTGCAGCGCGAGGATGGGGATCTGCACCCTGCTGCCCTTGGGGAGCGCGAGCTCGTGCAGGGTGTTCCCGGCGCGGTCCGTGATGGGCTCGGAGAGCGGGAGGACGTCGTCCTGTTGCGCGACGCGGCTCGTGATCGTCACGGGGCTGTAGAGGCGGAGCGTCTCGCGGACGACGTGGTCGAGGTACGGGAGCGCGTTGAGGTCGTCCATGGAGGGCGTGTCTGTCGGGACGGAGAGGAGCTCCGCCCGGAGCTTGGTCTGGATGGCGGGGTCTTGCGTGAGCGCGTGCAGGCACCAGGTCGTCGCTGTGCTCGTCGTCTCGTGCCCGGCTACGAGGAACGTCGGGACCTCTGTGGCAGGGGACAAGTCTGAGATCAGCGGGGGTGGGGGTTGGACGCGGGGAACGGGCACGTACGGGCGATGACCTCCTCGTCGGTGAGGCGCTGGCTGTCGGGGACGTCGGTGGCCATGTTCGCCTTGAGGAGGAGCGTGAGCAGGTCGCGGCCCTGGACGTCCTTCTTCTCGACCCCGCCCGCGCTCTTCTCGCTCAGGATGCTCGCCTTCTTCTCCTGCAGGAGCTCCATGCCGATGCGCTGCATGACCGCCTTCGCCTCGTCTCCTTGCCTGACGCGCGGGTCCTACACACACGAACGGACGACAGAACACCGTCAGGCCACGCCAGGTACGTTGAGCTGGCGGAAGCGGACGGCTCACCAAACGCTGGAGGATGGGGACGAACCCGCCGATGATCGCGAAGAGGTTCATCTTCGGGGGCTGCTTGAAGATCACGCTGAAGGCGCGGTTGAGCTCGTTCGTCGGCTTCTCCGGGTTGAGCGCGTCGAACTCGTAGCTGAAGCCCGCGAGGCCGATCACGTCGAGCGTCATCTTGCTCAGGCCTTCGATCACGTTCGTGCGCGCGGAGCCGCCCTGGGCGGCGATCTGCGCGTTCCAGTAGTCGCAGAGCTGTCGAGGAGGGGTGAGGAGGGGTGTCAGTCAGCTGCGGAGAAGAGCCGAGACGTGGAGAGACGGATACGCACGCCGTTGGCTTTTTCTAGGAAGATCTCCGTGAGCTCGCGGATTTGTGCTGGTCCGAATGCAGGGTTCTGCCATGGGGAAGTCGGAGTCAGGGCAGACAACTCAGCATAAATGTTTGCGCCCTACCATGATGTGTCTCTGTTTCGGACCAAGTGTCATCAGTCTGTCTCGACCTCAAGAAAATGATACTGATACACACCTGCTGCTTATGTTTTGCACCTAATGCATCACCCGTTAGCTTGTCAGCGAATCGTGCGCCAGTGTAGCTAGTGCTGACCTTCAGTGACGAGCACGCCTGTCCACGATCCACAAGATCAGACGACCGACAGATAATCGAAAATGGGGCACGCACCCTCTCCAAGGAGACGAGCGAGGCCTTTACGGCTCTCAGGGGGCTTGTAGTACTCCATGGAGCGGGTAAGGACATGATTGATTGCCCGGAGGTCCGTAGTAAACAGTCGGGGCGCCTGGAAGAGTCACAGTCAGCTCAAAATAACGGTACATAGCGAGCATGCTGATACTTGCCCTGAGGGGTCCGTAGAAGCGGAATGTCCGTCCATATTGCGCGATCCACTCCTGTGTGAGCTCGGCGGATTCGGAGCCTATCTGCTTCAGGTTGCCAAATAAAAGTTCGCCGTTCGGAGGGCCTCGGAGACGGCGGAGTGGCGAAAAGTACACAGGTACGACAGACCGCCAGATTTTGACCAGCAGTACTAACACAGTTCCCACTAGGAGGGCGACTGCGCCCTCCTTGAAGGAGTCGAAGGGCAGGAGTGCCATGGTGCACGCCGGGCTGAGACTTAGTCTGTAGACGCGATTCCGAGTAATCAGGCAGGGGCTAGAGTTGCTTTCAGTTAGGACAGCTGTGAGGGAAGTGGGACGTACCTGCGTGTCTGCGGAGTGTTATATGGCGGTGGACAGGAAGCGTGAGCTCAGCTCGCAGCGGTTGATATAGCCCAGCACCGCCACACTGCGGCGGTCCGGATATGTCAACGTGTTGTACATAAGTACGCTGGCCCCGACTTAACCGCTCCATAGTCATTCGAACGCGACATACACAGCCGCGTGTCAGAGAGAGCCAGGCTGGACGGGACCGATAGGCGGGCAAGACACGGGTGCAAGTAGACGCAAGTCAGTGCCAATAACTCCCGGGCCCCGGTTCGAACAGCGTGTTCAATGAATGTCCGGTCAACGTCCGGACTGGTCCCGGGTACTATAAGTAACGGAGGCACACTACGAACAGTGATGCGTGCAATCTCCGGGGATGTCGAAGGTGTGTGTGTTTTCAAGAGGGCTGTGGTCCCTTGATCGCCGAGTGCGAAGAGTTCAGCGGCCTTCCTGTCGAGCGCAATCGCCATGCCGCATGGTATCTTGTTACCGCCGAAAGACGTGTATGATACAAGACGGTTAGGAATACCGACACCTAGATGCGTATCAAAAAGGCACCGCATGACATGGGACCGCAATCGTGCAACAAACCAGGGTGTGAATCGAGCAGGGCACTGTATACGCCGCGGGTAGCACCATCAGGATTCGGCGACCACGAACCGGCTTGCGCGGAAGGGTAGCGGATATGTAAGTATGCATGTGCACCATTTAGACAAACTGGGGAGCACTGAAACCCAACCCGTCAGGGTGTGACATGAGGTGGCCCGGGTATGTTCTCGCGAGTCGGAGCCACGACCAGTGACCAGCGACACAAGAGGTGGGAAGCTTGGTCTCGTATCCCGACATTGACACTCCGGGCCCGAAGAGTGACTAGCCGTGATGGAATGTGTTCGCAATGCCAATATCGGATACCACCCTAGACCCTCGGAGATGCTAGAGCGTCTGTAGGGCCGATAGAAGACTACGTACTCACCCCGGACCCGTTATGATGTCAAGCATGCAACGGGTGATATACATGCCCAAGGGGGAGCACTTCGAAGGTGTTCGGTGATTTTTGGCTTCTGCACACCTGTAATCGCCGTCCAAAATTCGAACCCGCTCGCAGTAATGTGCAGGCCGGATGGTAGCTGCGCGATTGTAGAGCCATAGGGGGGTTCGAGCTTGCCTTGACCGGGAAGATTTCAGAGCACGCTGCCGAATCAAAGGATATGAGCACGTACAGAGCGGAGGAGGAGGGGGAGGAGAAGCACCGTATTCGGGAGACGCCAGCCTCTCACGAACCACACGACCCACGTAGCGCCCTTGCGATCGCGCAGGAAGACCCCGCTCCCGTTTGCGCTCGCTGACCAGAGGACCACCGTAGTCCCGCACCCCACCGGAAGATGTGTCTAAAGCCATACCAGCACCGCTTCTTAACTGAAGTACTGCAGAAGCCAAAGACTGTCGCGCCCTCCACAACCCCCGGACGGAGACACGCGTGGAACGAAGAATAAACAACCACGTCTCCGCAACATCATCCATGACAATGAGGGAATGCGCCGAGATGACGAGAGCGGCCCCGCGCACTGCGCACACAGTCTCGCGAGCTTCTGAGGCGACGTACAGTATATGAAGAGTAGTCGATTCCGGACCACCCTCTCGTTACTTTGGAATTGCTCGATGCGCGAAGAATTCGGGACGGTGAGAGGGGTGAACGAAGCCTGGAGGCAGACGAAGCTGGTTTAGTATGGTGGTTCGACGAATGAAGTCGGGAAAGAGAGGCTCACCGTAGTTCACTCCGTTATGGATATATACAACTTCAAGCAGTTCGAGACTGTCTTCTTCTCTGCCAGATTCTTCTTTTCATCACGCACCGAGTACATAGATGCTGGATGACTGGATTCGTGAACGCGGCATCGACATCTCGCCTCTGAGAACTCGTACATGGTACGTCATGCGGTATGTTTCGCGACTCTTGATGTCGACGTTTCTGTTTCCGCGTTGACAGGGACGATGTGGTGCAGTCGATGTGCATGCAGGCAACTCGTTGAATTCCGCGATGTGGTCCCAGGTCAAGAACGACGATGGTGGCGGAACGCGCGGCTCGACTTGGGCGCGAGTCACCGTTCCGGGACCGCCGTTCACTTCCAACTCTCATGTCGCGTACACACTTGCTTTCAACGACGACAAANCCGGGACCGCCGTTCACTTCCAACTCTCATGTCGCGTACATACTTGCTTTCAACGACGACAAAACAACGACGACAAGACAGCGGAGACAAGACAACGAAGACACCAGTGAACATCGCGCGGTAATCAAGAACAATGTCTGAGGCCGTGGCACAGTCCAAGGTGGACGAGGAGCATGCCCGCCGCGCAAGGCGGGCAGCCTTGAAGGAGCTGAACACCACCAAGGCTGGACAAGGTGTGTGGTTTATACGTCCTATGTCGAGTACGAAATGACAGAGTCGGGCTGTATGCAGAACCGTCCAAGGCCCTCGATTCTTCGCTGAAGAGGCATACTGCGCTGATCAAGCGTATGCGACAATCATTGGGCTCCGAGAACCGCGACCAGATCCTCAAGGACATCGACTCGCTCACTCTCGAGAAATACGTGGATGAGATAGTCGGCGCTGTGGCGGAGGGGATCCTGAGGTGCAAGACGGAGAAGGACGTCTGGAGCGCGGTCGAGGTGCGTCTCCTATAGCCTTCGGACCTGGGAACATGGCACTCGGTGTATCAAGTCACCATGCAATGAACAGATCGCGAACAAGGGCCGGATGTGCTTGACCTGTGTTAAGCCGAACGTTTGTGCGCACACTTCGAATATGGCTCGAGATCGTAGTGCATTCTGGACGCACTCTCAATGCAGCGTGTGCCCGGGACGTACCTGTGATGGGTTGAAATAGGCGGGGCGAGGCGCGCCAGCACATCTGCCCTTTGTTCACCGTCTGTGCCACCATGCGTATACGCGGGTTCATGCTCCCGGTGTCGCGTTTGCGTACTAGTCTTCGCTGACTTACATCCATATATGCACCCCGATAGGTGATATCTGCACTCCATCGACGCTTCCCGAAGGCCTTCACCCCTGCGATCGTGTCCTCGCTCACCACTGCCCTCGCACCGCCCTCACGCGCTGCCCTCGCAGCACTGAGCCCGGAACAACGTGAGAAGGAAGACTCTGCGCGTGTGACGCGTCAGCGCCCGATTCTGCGTGTGTGCGCTGAGCTCGCGCTCGTCGGCATCATCAGGGATGGTCCGGACAGAAGTGGCGGAGAGTGGGTCATGAAGACCGTGCGGGACCTGGTAAGTGCAGACTGTTCCTATGCGCAGAAACGTCGTTCACACTCTGGTTGCAGTTGTCCAACGACCCAACGTTGTCCTCCCTCCCTCTTCTCCTCGTATTCCTCAAGTCATACTCCCGCCCTTATTTGGGTATCGTGCCGCCGACGTCCTCCAAGCAAATCTCTGCGACCTCAGAACCCGGCTCACTCTCCGAGAATGCCAGCGAAGAGGCCGCGCAGACGAACGGTGCCAACGGCGCATTCCCTGCGCTCGTGAATGAGACCGAGGAGCTCGTGGAGAAGGAGATACGGGATAGATTCAGGAAGATGTGCGAAGGCTACTTTGATAATGTGGCGAAGAAGCTCGTCATCGAACACAACGTAAGCCGGCGTCTTGAACCCATTCGTGGTTGTTGCTGATGAGCAGTGCAGCGCCTGCAAGAACAAGACAAGAGGAACCATGAAGCATACATCCGCTCCGGAGAGATCTTCGAGGATCGCCAGCAGGCGTACGAGAAGATGACGAAGAATTATGAGAAACTGCTCGCGAGCTGTCAGAGGTGCGTTAAGTTATGTGTATGTCGCGCAGCGGGCTCAGATCCTCCCAGCCTGTCAGAGTTGCTCTATCTCCCGATGCCCACCCTGAAGACTGCATCGCAGAAGTCGGAGTCGATTCAGATCGGCGTGAGCTCCGGCTCGAGCCTCCTTGGCGGAGATTCTGACGATCTGACGGGTGCTGGAGGCAAGTGGGAGGACGAAGAGGAGCGCAGATTCTACGAGGAAATCCCGGATCTCAAGGACTACGTTCCTCGCAGCGTGCTCGGAATCGAAGGGGACGGAGATGAAGAGACGGAGGACGGCAAGGAGAAGGAGAGGCAAGAGAAGGAGCGCGTAGAAGAGGAGGTGAGGAAGCTCGAGGAAGAGCTGGCAGACATGAAGATCGACGCGGACGGAGGCGCCACCATCAACGGCAGGGGAGAGGAGGTCGCGGACGATGCGGACGAGTTGGTGTTTTTGAGGTCACGTATCGGCGCGTTCGTAGTGCTGACGATTACACAAGTGCTCCAACGCCGACGCCCGGGACCCCCAAGGAGTCGCCATCCAGCACTCCCCAGATGGCCCCGCAAGGTCCCTCACAGCTGCTCACTGCTCTTCTCGCTCGCCTCCCGGACGCGACCAACCGGACAATCATCGACCAGGCGGCGGTCGACTTTGCATTCCTCAACTCCAAGGCGGCGAGGAAGAGGCTCGTGAAATTCATGACACAGATCCCGAAGAACCGCACGGACCTGCTGCCTCACTACTCCCGACTCATCGCTATCTTGAATCGATACATGCCTGATATTGGAACCGACATTGTAGCTGCGGTAAGGCACAGCCCCCCCTCCTGCTCGCGCCTCTGACTAATCAAGTCGACAGTTGGACGACGAGTTCCGGTACCTCCAGCGGAAGAAGAACGTTGTGAAGGAGCTGGCGGAAGTCCGCATGCGTAACATCACCTTCCTCTCGAACCTCACCAAGTTCCGCGTTGTCCCACCGCACGTCATCCTGCACATGTTCAAGGTCTGCTTGGACGACTTCTCCGGGACGAACGTTGAAAACCTCGCGATGCTCCTGGAGGGATGCGGCCGCTTCTTGCTGAGGAGTGAGGAGACACGGGAGCCGTTCAGTAAGATGATCGAGCTTATGCGCAGGAAGCAGAGTATGCAGCACTTCGACCAGCGCCAGCTCTTACTTCTCGAGAATGCGTACTACCAGGTGAGCGAAGCGGCTGTAACTGTCTGACTGTGCGAGCTTGACGCATGAGTTCAGTGCAATCCACCGGAACGGACCGCTCGCCAAGTCAAAGAGCGTACGCCGATGGAGCTCTTCATCAGGCATCTGATCTACGACGTCTTGGCGAAACGGACCATCGACAAGGTGTTCAAGCTCATCCGCAAGCTCGATTGGACGGATCCGCTCGTCCTTCGCACGCTTCACAAAGTGTTCACCAAGCCGTGGAAGCTGAAGTATAGCCACATCCCGTTCCTCGCGATGCTCACCTACGACCTACAACGATACCACCCGGCGTTCTCCGTTGGGGTCGTCGACCAAGTGCTTGAAGACATACGCAGGGGCCTCGAGACGAACGTCTACAGCATGAACCAGAGGCGGGTCGCATCGATCAAGTACCTGGGCGAGCTGTACATCTACAGGCTGATCTCGAGCGGGATCATCTTCGACACCTTCTGGACACTGGTCACCTTCGGACATCGTGAGTCCAATCTCGTGTGCGACGGACTTATACTGACAAACCCTTCATTAGCGGAGGGCAGACCCCTGCCTGGCCAGCCGTGCCCAATTGACATGCCTGACGACTTCTTCCGTGTGCGGCTCGTCTGCGTGCTGCTCGATACCGTCGGAATGTGCTTCGACCGCGGGTCCCAGGTGAAGAAGCTGGACCATTTCCTCACGTTCTTCCAGCTCTACGTGCACTGCAAGCAGCAGCCTCTGCCTATGGATGTGGAGTTCATGCTGAGCGACTCGTTGGAGGCGGTGAGACCTAAGATGCCGCTGTTCAAGAGCTTCGAGGAGGCTGCCGTCGCCGTCGACGAGATGTTCAACGCGGCCCTTCAAGATGCAGGAAGTAAGTCTCAGTGGAGATCTCTTTTGTGGCCAAATGCTGATTGACCTCTCTGTCATAGTCCCCGCTGCAGATGGAGAAGCAGGTTACGATAGCGGCGAGGAGAGTGGCGAGGACGATGACGAAGACAAACAACGCCGCGAACATGATGAGGACGAAGATGATGAACAGACCCAGCCGGATTCTCCGGTACGTCCATGCTCCCCGTCAAGTGCTGTTCTGCTGCTTAGCACTTCTCCAGATTGATGAGCGGGCGCCGTCGCCGGAGGCTGTGCTCCTGAGGTCGTCGACCAACCTTGAGAATCTCGGTCCTACCGAGGACGATGAGTCGGAGTTTGCCAAGGAGCTCGCCAAGCTCGTCACCGACACGTCGGGAGACGCACGTAAGGTCGACAAGAAGACAGCGCTGGCGCTATGGGATACGGCTCTTCCGCCCCCGGTGGTACGCAAGAAGAGGAACGAAGACGTCGACGCGGACGGCGAGGGAGGCGCTGAGGGTGCCCAGGAACCGGGTGTTATGAAGTTCACGCTCTTTACAAAGCGCGGAAACAAGCAACAGGCGAGATTCACACCTTCGTGCTGTCGGTGCATCTACTGACTGTGAGGCCCGACAGACCCGCCAGATTGCTATTCCAGCGGAGTCCGCGCTCGCCGTACAGACTCGCACCGCGCAGATGCAAGACAAGGTCGAACAGCAGCACCTGAAGCGACTCGTGCTGAACTATGAGCAACGCGAGGAAGCTGAGGAGCTCAAAGGTGAGGGGCCTCGTGGACGCAGTCAACTAATCATCGCTAAACGTCCTCTCTGCAGCACTCGAAGCGCGCAGTCGGCAAGGACCCATCAAGATACGACTAGCAGGCTAGCACCTCCCCCAGCGACAGCTCTGCACCTAGGACACCACAGAAGATACTCTTCTGGATTGCGCTCGTCCCTGCGAGGGAGCATCGCCGCTCCCTCCCCCTCCCCCTCAGCCTCTTCTGCGACGACGTGGAAGGTCGGATTCTTGATTGCTGACTGCGATGGCTCTTCCCGACATGATACAGCGTTTAGCAGGCCAGGATGCACCCATGCCTACGACTGGGCGAATTCTGCGACCCGCCCGTTCCGGCGTGGACATGGTGGGCTTGTGCTGGTCGCAGGTTGCACATCTCCTTATGTTCCGCCCCAGGGGTTTCAAGGGATTGACTGGAGCAGCACAAGGACTAGTCTATTAGATGGGAATGCGGAATCAGCTGTGTTGTGTACTGTGTCATGCTGTTCGTATGTACTGTATCGAATCTCGTTATGTATCTGTCCTTGACGCCACGCCGCAACTTGACTGCAACGTACCAAGACGAATGGGCAGGCGGCGACAGATTGGGCTCGCATGTACGACATATGAACCTGCATTAGATCACGCAAAAGTCGAAAGTAGTATACACGCCTAGCTCTCGATCTCCTCGTCGTTCTGCTGGGGGTTTCGGCGGCTCCGGGTACTAGCAGGTCGCGAAGCCGCGCTCTTCGACTCATCAGGCTGGAAAGCCTCCCAAATTGATTCCATCTCTGGCCCGTCAACAACCAGCTCGAGTGTACCTCTCGCCAGTCCTATGCGGTCGGAAGGACGTGCCACATGGTGGGAGTACCGAGTATGGGAAGGAGCGAAGGCATTCCAGTCAGCACAGGCTAGCTCGCAGTAGAAGGGAGCACGACTCACTGTCAAGCTTGTCAAGCTTCTTGCGGTCCGCTTCCGAGATCTCTTGCGGAGGTTCAGCATAACCCAACCGCCCCAAGCCTACGGTCAACATGTGGAAGACGCTCTTGAACGTCTTCTTACGGTGATTCTGGTTAGTGTTATCGT
>WJSG01023938.1:0-26610 GCA_016618145.1 Sanghuangporus lonicericola | reverse complement strand
CAGCTGCACAGCACAACAGTGAGCCCTAACCCAAACACGAGCACGAAGACGACTCACCATCCTCGACACGCCCCGCTCGGGCTCGGACGCGACGAGCGAAGACAAGAACAGACGACGTGCGACGGCACGTAAGCAGCGGGGAGGAACGGACGCACTTCGAGGTCGAGAGCATGCCCGCTCACCCTCTCCCCCCACAGCTTATATGCACCCCTCCCCGAGCACGGACCGTCCCAGACTTCCACGCACAAACACCGTAAACCCCGCACGCCCACGCCCACGCACCGCATCTCGCCTCGCTTGCCTGCCCCCCCACCCCCGTCACAAATCACATTACGTCCCAGACGGCAGGCTCCCGCTATCCCCGCCGCCCCGGGAGACTGTGCAAATCCGCGGATCCATGCAATTATACAACCCGAACGCCGCCCCGCGTTCCCGACGCCCGTCGCACTGGTGACTGGACCCTGCACCGCAGCCCAACCCCGCCGAGCCCGAGTCCGAATCCGAGCCCCGGCGACGACGACGATGCGCCCCGCCGGCACTGGCACTCGTACTGCCCGCTGCCCGCCACGCATGCGCACCGTCGAGCGTCGCTGGCCGGGTCGGACACGCAGCAGCGAGCACACGCAGCCAATCGGTCGCTCACTGGCAGAGTGCATGCAACGGCAACGGCGACAACGGCTGCTCGGAGACACGCCGCGGCCCTCAATCTACAACCGCACGGCGCAGAGAGTCCCTGTCCGCCTCAAGATGTCAACAGAGTCTCACACGCACACGCACACGCTTGGCCGGAGCTTGGCCCAGACCTGACAGTGCAGTGAGACCGGTGCGCGACATCGCACACGGCGGACGGCGGACGGCGGGCGGCGGAGATGACGATCGGGCGAAGCACGAAGTACGAAGCACGAAGCACGAAGCACGAAGTACGCCGCGGTCGGGACTCGGTACGCGGTGGCCACTGGCCACTGGCTACTGGCTACTGGCTACTGTTTATCGGCAAGAGTCGTACGATGCACCACGACACAGGCACAGGAAAGCCGGGGACTTGAGGTACGCGGAGGCGGAAGGCGGGGCAGGGCGGGCAGCGGCAGCGGCAGCGGCAGCAGCGTAAGCACACACAATGACCGTGACACGGGGACTCGGAGTCGACTCGTCGCAGCGTCGCAGCGTCAGGCGGCGAGCCCCGTCTGCCGGTCGTGAACGCAAGTCTTGGGGACGTGGGACGTTGCAGTCGTACGCCGTCCTTCGTCCGCGGCGGGCAGTCCGAGCCCTGGAGCTCGAGGCTCGCTGCTCGCGGCTCGCTGCACCGCGTTCAAGACGCACCTTGGCGGCGTCGAGCGACGAGCACTGGCATCCTTGTGCCAGTGGACAGTGCAGCCTCTGTCAATGCTCGACGGCGGGCACGCTCGCTGGAGCCGTCGTTGGAGAGGAGGTATCCCGCCGAGCCCGCTCTTGAGTCTCGAGTGTCGCCCGGAGTACTATTTAGAGGTGCGGCCACGCCGCTCGGGCTCCGGGTAGAGGCTAGAGGCTCGAGCAGTCGCAGTACGCTACGTTGCGCCATACACGGTACCCGGAGCGCAGGACTTGAACGCACGACGGACCGCGACGGACAAGCTTCGACGTTCGAGGGAACGGACTCACTGGCAATCTGCCCGGGGTCACCGCCGCGTACATGAAGTCCGCATACACGGCTCACAGGCTACAGCGCGAGCACGGCGTCCAACCAGAGCAGATCGTCGCGGAGGCGTGCCGCGAACATGTACTAGTAGTACTATACACTCGAATACGATCGCCAGCCTTGCCCGGGCCCCGGGTGCACCGTCCCGCCTCCGTCTGCAGCTTCTTGGCCACCTCGACGACTCGGAAACCAATGCGAGCTCCTGCGCCGCCCTCCGGAGTGCGGAATCCGGGGAGTCACGAACACAGTCCGTCGAGGTACGTTCTTACGCTTACGCTTGCCTGCTCGCCCGAGCTCACACACGACTCATGGGCTGCTAGCAGCAGACTTCGCACGTCTTGACGGCCCTCATTCGATCCATGCAAGCAGCTCTGCGTCTGCGCCGCCACGGTGCCCGCTCCCGCTGTGCTACCGCACACACCCTCGAACGGCCATAGTCTTGTATGTACGTCGTGAACGCGTCGTGCGCAGCGCGGGCGAAGTAAGTACTCGAACGTCGAACGAGGGGTCGAGACGTTCGCCCGCAGTGTCCTCGTCCAGCCCGAGCTCGGAGCCGTTGTGAGCTCTGAGCTCTGTCCTGACCATGTACTCGTACATGCATGGGTGCGCCTTCGCGGTGCTCACGGCTGGCAGCTGGACAGAGGAGTCAGCACCGTGTCGCGCGTGCACTGTGGATACGACAACCTTGAAAGTTGAGCCTGCTGAGTGCTTTCCGAGTCGCCAGCGCAGGATGCACGCCGGCACCGTATCGCCCGCATCGTCGGGCCCGTCGCTTCCGTCCTCCGCCGTGCAGTCGTGCACACTACACACGCCCCGCCACCCTCGCTCCCCGCCGAGCAACGCCCCGACGTCGGACGACTTGTCTGTCAGGCGAATCGTTCTCGCGAACATGCCGGGGATGTCACTGCAACGCCGAGAACGAGCCCGCGGGAGCGGCTCAGGTACGTCACGCTCCATGTTTCACTCATGAGCTGCAATCACGCTGACAAGGCGGCATTCTTCCAAGTTCTGCGTCGCAGGTTGTCAGCTCCCCCGTGTCCGAACTTACGGCGCCGCGTGCTGCTGCCGTAGTACGTACGTACTTTGGCTTCTTGCGGTTATTCGCGCGCCGCAAACGCCGCGTTCATGATCTCGATGTGACTGGGGACATGCTGGGAGCGCGGCCGTATTGTCCGTCGGACGTCCCCGTCGAACAGGAGTTCCCGATACATTGCCATGACTTGCGTGAACACTGAACCTGCGTGGGTCTGTGGTCTTTCGGACGACGGCCGCAGTATTGGGACAACCGCGGGGGCTGAAGTGGTGGCGTAATCGCGTCGACGCGTCCCCGGGCCGCGGACTCAGACCTCGGAGTCGGGGTTCGGGAGTCGGGACATGATCGAGCGAGGCAAGGGTTAACTTGGCGAGTCCGCGCCCAGGGTCCCTTCTATTCCGGCTATGTGTTAATGAAGATACGCTGCTTCTCCGCCCGTGCGCCGTCACATCTGGGGAACGTACTCTGGCCCCTCCTGCTGGGCGTGTTTCTGTCCTTTCATGTGCCCTGGTCCCTCTGTAGTCTGTAGGTACAACATAAGTAGACAATGGATATGTACCACTGTTCAACACCTGTGTGGACAATGAATTTGAATGGCTGATGCTTACCTTGGAGACAAATTCAACTTGAATGGAAGCATCGTACCATGTTGGTGCCGAGATGTCAGTTGTGCACGGATCCGGGCTGGTGGGAACGCGGCAGCGGACCACGATTGGTGTCCCTCCTGAGCACAGTCAAGCGCATCAGCAAAATGCACAAATGTCTTGATTTACCTTGCGATATCTTATCGTCGTGACAAGACACTTAAGTCCTCAAGTCAATCAAGCCGGGTGTTCAAGGCCGCGAAGTCGTTCAGACGCAACCAAGTCAAGGAGCTTAAGGTGCCCAAGAGCGTACAAGGCGTTCAGACGTCGACTAACCTGGACTCCAAGGTGTGAAAGGATATTCAGGACAGTTCGAGACGATCACAAGGCAGCCAAGAACTCAGAAGACCAAGTCGAGAAGCCACAATGTCACACCAGAACAGCACAAGTGGTGCAAGACGAAGTGATCTAGAGGAGATTCAAGACCAGCACGGCTTGCATGGAGGTTGAACAACAAGGGAAGGAGGCGCGCGCGTTCCATTGGCACGGAGTTTGTCCGGTCGACGTCCGGTCCGCCGCGGCTGAGATCGTACGGCGAGTAGCTACTACGATATCTACATGCGCTTGTGTGTATGCTCCGATGCTTGACTATGTATATACCGGTTCACCTAACTACGTGCTGGGCCTATCGCAGTGAAGAAGGTCAAAGGCATGATAATCTACGTACTTGTTCACGAAGAACATCGGGAAAAAGTCCAGAGCGTCGTCACTCTTCAAGCGGGCTGGAACAGCAGTTGCTACGGCGACCCCGACAAGATGAGCTGCGCGGACGATAGAGTCAACGTGGACCACAGAGACGTGAGGGATTGCGGGAGTACGCCGTCCGATGCCCCGCACATACGCTGGCTTCACAACCCACATGCCCGTATCCCCATCCGGCTCGTCTTCAGTCCGCCAGTACCAGTGTAACACCGCGCATCGGTGTACTTGACCTTGGTACTTGAAGCAGAACAGAAGCCGCACTCGAGCGACATCAAGGCCAAGGAGACCAGGGGCGTTCCTGCCGTTGTTGACAAACACGCAATCGTAGCGAGCTGCGCCCTTGCGCCACTTCGGCGAGGCACGGATGATCTCGTGGGACATGCCGTCCTCGCCGAGTGGATCGCTCGGGGAGTAGTAGGACGCGGTGGCTGAGTGGAAGACAGAGATAGGCTGATCTTCGAAAGGCGGGCAGTCCTCAAGCGAGAGCGAAGCACCCGAAACACCGCCTTCCTGGTTCAGGCGATGGTAGAGGTACCGCCGAATGTGGTCGCGGAGGTTCGGGATGTCGAATTCTTGAGCAAGGGCTTGGACAGATCGTGATTGCCGTCCACCTGCGTGCAAGCTTCATCAGTACAAGTCTTGCAAGACGATCGAACATTGCTACTCACGAGACCTCGTAGCCAAGGAGATATGCGACAGGACCATAGGTCCTGCGGTGTCGGTACCCTCCTGTGGAAGTGCCCGAGGGTGTACTGGTACCTTCTTCTTGCCGCGCCGCCGTGGGGCCTTGAACTCGGGGACTGTGAAGTTCGTGAGCCAGCGTGAACGTCATCAGATGACGGACAAACGTACACAGCGTCTGCTGTACAGCAAGTAAGCAGTTACCCTCCAGCATGCCGCGCTCTGTGAAGTCGACGCGAGCGGCGGCAAGCTTATCCAACCGCTGGTTTGCCAAGAGCATCTGGACCAACGCATTATACCTGTTCGAACGACGCCATGGCTCCTTCACGGCCTTGATGTGTTTCGACTCTGTGATCGAGGAACAAAGCCCGTTGGGTGCTCCGAAGGCCCAAATGCGATCCATGTAGTGCCCGGCGGAGTGCTGCCTTGGGAGAGAGAAGCCAGTGCGTCTGACGCCGTTTGCCCTGAATACCTCTCTGTGCGTCTGGAAATCCTGAAGGGCAAGCTCCATCTGATTGATTGAGTCTTCGTCATGCACGTCGCGGCGAGCCAGATAGCAGAAGTCCAGGTAGTCCCGGATTGTTGCGACGATGTCTGGGTCAACCAGGCCGTCAATCGCGGGAATGTATATCTATCTTGTAGTCAGCGCATAGTCGGGAAAGAACTTCGAACGACGTGCCTTCATCAGAGCTTTGCTGTCATCACCAGTCCATTGTTTGAATCCTCGACCCTCGTGGAAATGCCGAAGCTTCGAGAAGGGAGGCACGACCGCAATACTACGCAGCGCATGGTCAATCAGTCTGAGAGTGCATGGGATAATGGCAGCACGAACCGACGATCAATCTCCGTAATTACTTCCGCTGCCTGCACGTCGCCGAGGGTGAGCGTGAGGTACTTTTCGACCCAGGTCACGAGATGGTCTTTGAAGATCCCCTTGACTAATTGATGGAGGATGTCCGGAGCGACGAGCTCGTGGATATCGGCTCGAGGGAAGTCGTTGGTGAAGGGCTAGGAGTCAGTCATCAGCAAACGTCACATGTATATGTTACAGGACAAGAGAACGGCTTACAACGACGTCACCAACAATGCCATATTCTTCCCAGAGCGTCCCAAGCTCGAACTCGCGAACCATGTAGTCGGTGATCTCTCTTGTGCGTCGCGTCGCGTCGTCGCCGTCAAGATCCTTGTTGGAGGCTGTGCAACTGACGAGGATAAGTCAGCTCAGATAATTATCTCACAGCGTACATGCCAGCCTGGCTTCCGGACATAAAGGAGGACGAAGAGATGCATGCATTGGGCTTGCGTAGCTATACTACAGAAAAGCGAGGGGCAGTCGTTTACGGGCAGACTCACATGGGACACCATCCTTGGACGATCGAGGCCACCAGTGCCTGCTCCGGATAGTCGGCGATGTACGGCCCTAGACCGAAGAAGACCTTGCGGAAGTGTCCATCTCCGCACCGAACGATCTCTGGCACTGTCATCGCAGGACGAAGGGACTGCAAGATGCGCGACAACGATGAATGGAAGAGTTGGCGACGGAACTTGCGGAAGTCCGCGCTATTCGTGTGTTTCTTGTTCGCTATGCGCTACGGTCAGTGCTTCATATGCTGATTGTTAGGATGCTGTACTCACTCTTCGGACAGGCAAGGAACCCAACAACGGCCACCGCGTCGCGATGAGCGCGGCGAACACTGTTGCAGACATTGCCGATGGAAAGGTAGAGCGGGTAGTACTCATTCTGGCCCGTGGCGACCGATACCGTCGTCTTATCACTGCCGAGGATGATAGGAACAAAGGACGAGTGCTGGGCATCCGGAAGCTCTGCGATGAGGTCCTATGTACGAAGATTAGAGACAGGCCGCCGCGTGACGAATAACAACGTACCCCTTGCTTCCACGCCCAGTCTCCTCCCATGAAGTCGCGCAGAATCCGACGACCGTCCTGCCCAAACTGGCGCGTCGGCCCGAACATAATCTCAGATTTGAACGCGGGATTACCGAGCATGTTCACGGCGATCGCACGCGGGTCGCGATAGTAGATGCTATGCTTGTCAGACATCCACGGAGGCACGTCTTCATGGGGCTTGGGTCCATCGTACGCGAGTGAGAAGCAGCTCCAACTGACATCGCCGACAAGGGTGTCATCGATCGTGTCGTAGAGGTCGTCGTGATTGCGGAAGGGGGCCGCGTCGCCATGAGCAAGCAGCGACGCAGACCAGAGCTGGAGGAGGGCATCAATATTTCCAGCGGACATCTGCTCCTTCTTGTATAGGAGCTCGGCAAGTTCAAATGCGACCCGGTCCTTGTAGGGTGACCAATCGTCTTGAGAGCCTGACGGCGGCGGAGACGGAGGTGCTCCACGAGGTAAGACTGTCCCATCCGCGTCGCAAGGCATGCCTTGTTTGTGAGTCAATTGGAGGCAGGGGAATAGATTGTTCATAAAGCTGCTCACCGGTGACTGTAGGATGAGCGTGAGGATCCTCTCCTTCGTCCCCGAAATTGTGTGCGAAGTCTTCGGCCTGAAGTCAGTATGCTAGGTGAGTATGACAAGACCATGACATCGCACACAGTCAACACACACCTGACCTGTGCCCGGCATGTCATCCGGGGCCTCATCATCTTCATCTCCAGCTGGCATAGGCCTGGCGGCAGGGCCACGGCCCAGATCATACTCGTAGTCGTCTCCGCCCTCGAATTCGAATTCATCCTCGTCTCTGAACTCGACCAGGCTAGGCGCGTCGTCGCTCGACTCCGATCCCCAGTTTGAAGGGATGCCATCGTCGGATCCGAAGATGGAATCGGTCGGTGCACTATCGGTGGATTCTGAATCGCTATCCGCTGCTCCGCCGTCGCCAGAGGGTTCCGACTGTAGACTGGCGGGTGACGCGGCATGGTCTTGTTGACCGGGGGAACTGGGGAACTCGCTGCGGAGGAGGACGAGAAAAAAGAGTGACAATTAACAAAATGCGTTAGATTCTATGATAGAGCGGTGGAACTCACGAGGCAAAGCGGAATCCGGCACGCTGTCCAATCGCGCGTGCCCGATCTCGCTGCAGAGGTGTCATAGGTGCGTTGTAGTGGACGTCGTCATCTTCAGACTCGGAGTCGGAGTCGTAGTTGACTGGGAGAAGAGGTGGTAGGTCGTTGTATTCCCAACCAGGATGGCAGCGGCGCTGGTGCTGTGTGTAACCAGATCTTGAAGTGAGAATGCGGAGACAGCCTTCGACTGGGCAAGGATACGAAGGCATGTTGTCGAAGTCAGTACGAGTGGTGATGTGAGGAGGGATGATTGATTGCTTCCCAGTTTATATCAGAACATCGTACCCCATGCCCTGATAGATCTTCGCGGACCCTATTGAGAGCACGAAGTGCTTTGCGTCAGCTGAGCGGCATAGTAGTTGTGAAGGCGACGTACATCCTGGATGCGTCACATAGGACTCGGACTCGAAGAGATCATGCCAAAGGATGTCCTTTGAGGAGATCAACTGTCTCCGAAGCTGCGAGTATGTGGCGCAGGTCGCAAGGGCGACAAACTGAACTGTGATACGGTGATGCATTGCAAGAGCGTGTCTCAGCGGATCTGCGTAGTAACTACTGCAACTCACAGTCTTAAGGTTCAGGCAATCGCCACCCCTCCCGGCACTGCGAAGCGGAGATGAGGGGGGTCTGCATGAAGTATGGAGCTCCAGCAGTTCAGTGAAGTGAGAAGTACTGATGTGATTCGACGGGAAGAGTGATCGCATACTAGGTACATGAGAGGATCAGCACCACCTGGGGCATCATCATGTCTGTAGCACTGAATGGCGCGAAGAAGGAGTTACTGCGCTGCGACATCATGCTCCTATCGTTCGCCATCTGACCTTCCATCTCTGGCTCATGGGCAGAGGGCAGAGACAGTGTCACGGAGGTCGCGCACGACGATCGAAGCTCAAGGGGTGGAGACGGCTGTTGCGTGCGGGGACATGTATTCATTGGGCATGCCGTGACGAGCAGACTGCAGCTGACCCACAAACATGAGCAGCGCGTGGTGGTTCACGGGTGTGCTGAACGCTCTTGGGGACAACTCGACGGGGACCTGCACGTTCGCTGCCTACACATCGCCGTAGTTATGTCTCGGTAGACGGCGATGCCCATCAATATCGCAAGCATCGAACGCGTTCAACGGCTGGCTGACCAAGGACATGATCGTGAAGGAAGCGCACGATACGGACGCACAGAGTTCGGGGACCAACCGCGACACAGCCAGTGTCGGGCTCGTAGAGGCGTTGCAGGAGCGCCACCATCGTGGACTTGCCCAAGCCAGAAGGACGAAGCCTACCCAAAGCTGTGAGATCGATCGTCGACTGAATACGCTCGATGGACACATACCTCGAAGAGCTCTTCGCGCAGGAATCGCCACAGGACGAAGCCTTCTCTTCCTCTCCGCCGGCAGCATGTCCGCGAGCGAGTAACAGCTTGGCGTACTCCGGCAGCGTCACTCTCATGCCCTTCACGATGAACTCTTCGCCCTCGAGCTCCTCCGAGACATCACGGAAGAGCTCTCCCAGCCCCGGTGTCTCGTCGCGGACGATGAGCTGCACGGACTTGAGCGCAGGGAAGCAACTGAGGGCGTCGTCGAAGAGGCTCCACTGCTCCTGCAGCTGGTTGAGGACGTCGATGTTGCCTTGGGTTGGCGGGCCGAACGTGATGAACTGCATCGAGAACTGCTTGAGCGCCGGGGGCGCAGTCTGGAGGATGAGCCGGTTGCGGGCGAGGAAGAGCACGTAGGTCGTCGTGGCGACGTTCATGACGACCAAGAAGCTCGACACGACGCAAATGCGCCGCACACACCAATGGTGAGCGCGGAGGCAACGGCGGTGTCGAACTTCCCCTGGAATGCATCTTCGAAGCCCATCGCGCGGATAGCGCGGATATTCGAAATCGTCTATAGAGTAGTGTGAGCATTGTGTCGTCGTAAGTAGAATAGAAAGAAAGACTTACAGAGTAGTACTGCATGGCGACCTCCTCACGCGCACACTTGTTGCGCACCTCGCACTGAAAGACCATCCTCGGCTGAAACGCCATGGCGTCAGCGAAGACCGGTACAATGGCGAAGCCGACAAGCGTGAGCTGCCACCTGCGGGCGAAAGCCAAGATGAGCCTGATGACGACGAGGGTCTGGCAGAGCACGCTCCTGATAAGCGTGCGGGTATCGTCGCCGTCCTTCATGAGGATCTGGAGGAGGCGGACAGGGGCGTTCGCGGTCTTGTCGAACCACTTTGTCAGCAGCGTCGCGCACAGTAGAAACACGATGATCGTGGAAGACTTCGCGACAGCCAGGGGCGGGAAGTCGAATGCGCGCAGGAGGGGCTGGGCACGGAGAAACGCGGGGAAGAGCGCGAGGACGGCGAAGATGTGCGAAGTGAATCACACATGGGCATGGGCATGGAGGTAGAGCATGGCGAGCACTGCTTCAACCTCCTCGGGCTTGCTCTGCTTAATCAGAGTGTCGAAAGATGATATGCTTGCTCTGTTCGCGATGGGAATGTCAGCTGCGTTTTGTAAGCTCATGATGAAAGACAGACCCATGTTGGCTCGAGTGCGAGCGGCAGTACGACGACTGCGACTGGCGATACGGCGAGTGCGAGTGCGGGTCGCGGACGCTCAGACTCTCCCTCTCGAGTCTCCCTCTCCCTCTCTCTGTCCCTATCCGAATGCTTGTACCGCTCCCCTGCTGCGAGGACCTATCGAGGACCTTCATTCCAGTGCCGCCGAGGGCTCTGTGAGGGGTGCACAGGGATGGTGTCCGTACGATGTACCGAGCGGGCAGACCCCTGTGAGCCGCCGCCGAGCCGGCCATTCGACAGCGACTCGGGGCAGCTTGTGGCGCCCCGGACGGATGGATCACCGCGGGCTGGTGGTAGTGGATCTGCGAAGCGAGGTTCTGGCTCTCGAGTGCGCCGCGTCGTTCAATGCATCACGTTCTTCAACACCTGCTCAGACGACGCATAGAAGACAAACAGCGGGGATGTGAGAGGAGTGTGGACGTGGCGGTGGGATGTGCACGCTAGGCTGTCGCTTATCGTGTCGGGGCCCTCGTAGGCCCCACTTCTCAACGCCCTTGTGGTTCTCGTAGCGGCCTGCACGCCTGCACTGGCGGCAGATGCACTGCCCGGCCGCGTTCGTTGGCGGGAAGCCCTCACCGCCCAGTGCATTCAAGAG
Source organism: Sanghuangporus lonicericola (assembly GCA_016618145.1). Lineage (NCBI taxonomy): Eukaryota > Fungi > Basidiomycota > Agaricomycetes > Hymenochaetales > Hymenochaetaceae > Sanghuangporus > Sanghuangporus lonicericola. Next base: position 15,672 of record WJSG01023938.1, on the reverse strand, counting down.
TCGTCGACCCTATGGAAGGAGACGCGTGTGAGCTTGCCTCAAAAGAAAATCGCCGCCTCGCGGCAGAAACGAGAGGAGCTTACCAAGAGTGAGCACACCCCTGTTGGCGCCGTGCGAGCCCGCACCGAGCTTTGTCTTCTTGACGGGCAGCGCGCACCGCCCCCAAGGCGAGCAGTAGGCCTGGCAGCGAGGGCAACACTGATGATCACTCCCAGTCCGGCTTGAAGCTCAAGATCTCGACGACCATCTTGCCCGCCTTCTTGCTCAAGATCGCACACGTCTCCCGCGTGTACGCGACCTTCCACACGCTCTCGCTCGGATCGCACATGTCGCGCACGTACCGGCACTGCGGCTCGAACGCGCTCGGCGCCATCGCGAGCTCAAACTCGTACAGCCGCACCCGCCCGTCGTTCCCGCTCGTCACGAGGAAGCGGTCGTCGAGCTGCAGACCGGACACCGAGCTGTCGTGCGCCGCGAGCCGCTGCACGACGGAGAAGGTCGAGTCCTTGAGCGAGAACGTGATGACGCGCCCGTCAGAGCCGCCCGTGGCGAGCATCGTCGGTGTGAGCTGCAGCTGACAGACGAGCGCGGTATGTCCTTGGAGGAGTGCTAGGCACGCGCTGTAGATAAGCAAGTCAGTTCTCGAGGTGTCAACCTCGCTGTGAACGAATCTCACCCCGTAGAAGCGTCCCATACTCGGACGGTCGTGTCGAGCCCGCCGCTCGCGATCCGGACACCGTCGAATGCAACAGTGTAAATCTGGTGGAAGTGCCCGCGCAGAACGTGCAGGCACGCGCCGGTATCGACGTCCCAGACCCGACACGTACAGTCGTAGCTCCCGCTGACGACTCGGTTGCCGCACGCATCGAGGCATCGCACGCTCTGCGTGTGGCCCTCGAGCACGCGCAGGAGGCGCCCCCGCTGGATGTCCCACACACGCAGGCTGCGGTCGCGCGAGCCGGAGATCGCAACCGGGCGGCCGTGCAAGACCTTCAGACAGCGTATGGTCGATGTGTGCCCGCGCAGAACGTAGATGCAGTACCTGGACCGAATTCCGAAGACGTCAGTGCCTGCGTGCGCCGCACGACAGAGAGTGCATACCCTGACCGGACGTCCCAAACATGCAGCTCCTTGTCGCATCCGCCACTGACAATGAGCGCGTTGGGTTGTCCCCACCCGTCGGACGCGCCGCCAGGGTAGCTGGGCTTGCCGAATGGAGGCGGCTCGGCAGCTTTGCCATCAGCGAAGGGGTCGGGCGCGAGGTCGTTCGTTCTTGCTGGAGGCTCCAGACCGAGTGCATACCTCAATATTGGCGGCAACACTATGCGCACCAGCTGAGCGGTAAGTGCGAAGGATCCCCGTCGCAGGGGAGCTTAGGTCGTACATAGACGGGTGCGCGGCCTGTGAATTCTGCCCAAGGTGGATGAGAGACGCACGGCAGGGCTACGACTTGTGCGAGCTCTTCTTCGCGCGGTAGACATCCTCGACGCTCGCTTCTCGGAACTTGAGCGACTGCCGAGGTGACAGGTAGGCGCAGTCGCAAGTGGTTGTACGGAACATGCCACGGCACGGGCGGACGTGTACTCCAGAGCGAACCCGAGCTCAAGGAGTCGCTTGGTATGGAGACCTGTATGAACATTGGCCGCTAAACGCGCCACCAGACCACAGCGCAGAGGCCGGGAGCCCATTCCCATCCACCGCCTTCTCGAGGTCTTCACACCACGCCTGCGCCGATTGAGCTGTCCGTCCTTTCGCGTGTGCGTCGCTGCGACATCGCGCTCTTGAGGGACACAGCTTACGTTCACGCCCGCGCTCAACTCCCATGAGATGCAGGAGCCAACGGACGCTCCTCTCGTGGCCCAGGACCCCTTCGCGACCCAGCGGCCCTGGCCGACGCGACCACCGCACAAAGAACCCCCGCCCTCGCAGTGTGCTTCCAGACTAGTAGATTTTGGGCACCGGCCCAGGTGTCGAAGGCCTATACAGCGATCATCAGCGACAGCATGGCATATGAACAAGTCAGAACTGACCATGACTAAGTGCAAGCACTTGTTGTCCGAAGCCACGGAGCGGAATGAACCCGCGAGCCACTGCAAGTTGCCTACTCCTGCACGCGGATGCTAGCCGTGGCGTGTGTAGTGCGTGCTCGAAGTCGTGAACAGATGGGACGTGGCAGGTAAAGCCGCAAAGGAGTCACAGAATGATGACAGATGGCGACACCACCCACGAAGAGCGAATGAGGATGGTCCGGAGGATGGGAACAAACACGCCACAAAGGCATGGAGAAATGGATGGGGGAGTGGACATTGCGAAGCGGAAGCTGTGGACGCCAGCGATGCAAGTAGTCGTGGATTGGCGGGTTGATTGGAGATGGAGGAGGAGGAGGGAGGGAGTGTCTTGATCGTGTTGTAACTTGTATCAATGTCGACAGCGCAGATCTTCGAATGGCACATAGAGAAGAGGAAAGGGGAGACTGTAAAGAAGGGGTCCGCGAATTGAGACGAGGGGTCGTCCATCGTTGTGTCCGCGGCAACGTATAATCTGGCGTACCTTCATCTTCATCCAACAACGTTGCCAGCACACCATACATGTTCCAAGTCGCCACAGGCGGAAGGCGTGATATATTGGAATGGTTTCCCGAGCCCAAGCATACGTCAAGCAGCAACATTGGTGGTAGAGAGGCCTCAAGTCTAACAGTAGTCAGACGCTGATAGAGGTGCATGCCTCAGCGCACTCAAGTTCTCAGATCTCAGCGCTCAGCAGTCAGATTGTATAGCACCTCGTCACACAGATATATAATGGAGAACGCAAGCAGACACATCTAGACGCAGTGACAAGAAGTAGATACAAGGACGATAGATCAGACTACAGCAACTCTAACTTCTGAACATCCTTTGCATGCGATGATGACGGCGGTGACGACATCGACGGCATACGCAATTTTGAAGTACGATACTAGCAGTAATAGAGGTACGGTGCATACTGGTTCATACTATCAAGGAACGTCACACGGGAACCTAGACGAAGGCATGAATATTTGCAAGCAGAGTATAGGTGTAGGGTGGAACTTACGCAGCAAGTATGGGATAAGGATGGCGTTCGACGACTCCCGGAACCTGCAGTGAAGCTCTAGTGAGCGACGGTGTACAGAAAAGCTAGTCAAGTTGACGAACCCATGATCAGCGTAGTACCCCAACAGCTTTGGGAACGCGGCAAAGAGCGCCTCGGAGATCTCTTCGCCCCTGCGCACGGAGTCGTCACCATCCAAATGCTGAAGGCGGATCTGCTCCAGGGGATGGTTCTGAGGGGCGAGGATAGACAAAGGAATGTCATCACAGGCAGATATGCCCATGAGTCGTGGGAGCGAGATCGCGCGAAGCTCCGGGCAGGCGGCCGCAAGGCGACCGAGCGTTTGCATGGTAGGCACCGGAGTCTTGGGCTCAATCATAAACGCAAGCGCGAGCTCGCGAAGACGAGGCCAGGCCTTTGCGAGGCTGAGGAGCTGAAGATCGTTGAACCGGAATTGGTGGTTCACGAAGTGCAGGAGGACTACCTCGAGCTGCGGCATGTCTCGAAGAGACTCGAAGTGGTGGATGAAGTCCGGGTCGTCGGGGTAGTACCGGTGTGACCAAGATTGGAGCTCGATGAGCCGTAGGTTGTGCATGATGGGACAGATCTGCGCGACGCACGCGAACAGTGCCGAAGAGCCTTCGAAGGCGCGCAGACGCAATTCACTTAGGCCCGTGATGATTTGCGGCGTGGGGTGGTACTCCCCAGCTGAAATTCGTGGGTCAGTGTCATCGGAGTTGGCAGATACACGCGACGTACTCACTGTCAATGTCAACCCGAACGACGTCCAGCTGATCGAGGGATCGGAAGTAGCGTAGGGTGGCGGCCGGGAGAGTGAGCTTCGTGGCCGCCTCGAGCCCAAGGGACTTAAGCTCGGGACAGACGGTCGCGGCCTTCAAGGACACACGTTGCAACCATTGCTGGAAGGCTTCTGCGGAGGCGTGGGAATCCGGGAAGTCGAACGTGCGGATGACGAGGTCCCGAAGCGACGGGGTGAGAAGAATGAGCATGTCGTTGTTGTCGGGGGTGCACTCTGACCAGTCGAGCTGGCGGAGGGAGGGGAAGGGAGACGTGGTGGGATCGACGAACCACGATGCAATGAACGACAACACGCCGGGAACCACAGTCACACTACTGATGGTGACGCGGGAGACGACCTCGCTGTACAGCACGAAGCGTTCGAACTGTGAACTTGCTCGAATGACATGTTCGAAAGCGATGATGTACCTATTGATGCGTTGGTACTGGGGACTTGTATAGATCACAGATAAACCGCTTACTTGAAGTAAGCCTCGCCTCGAAGCTGGCGATTGATCTTCGGGCCCTGCCACTTGTGCAGATCGAGTAAGTCAAGCAGCTTGATAATATTGTCGAGGTTGCCCCAGAGAAGGTGCGCCGACGTCCGCCAGCAGGTACTGTTGATCGTCATGTAGTTGATGATTTCGTTTCGCTCCGCCGGCGTGTATGTTTTTTGCTGGAAGTGAGCCCACACAAGCGGAGCGAGGTCGTCGCTGGCGAAGACGCGCTCAGCGGGCGAGAAGGGGACCGCAACGACCGGGTGGGCATGCAGGAGGGTTCGGCCGCGGAGGTTCTTGCGAGGCCCGAGATGACGGAGCAGTGGCTGCGACGGCATGGGGAAGGAGGACTAAGTAGCACGAGAAGGCGAGCTGGGCGTGGGTGTGGTGGGTGGACTTGACGAGCGAGAAAGCAAAGTGAGCGTGAGAGAACGGCATGCACGCATCATTCGATAAATAGTCAGCGATCCCTCTTTGTTGCACTGAACTCGACATGCTATTACCTTTCGTATCCTCGGGCACAAGCGCTTACTGGTTTCGCGCGCATACTTAACCACTAAGCGAACATTCCAACCATCCGCTCCTGTCGTCCCTTCCTCATCGTCTTGCCAGCGTATCGTCCTCGTCGTAGATTCGTCTTCCTCCTGCTCTTTACCATGCCAGTCAGCACCCGCTCCGAAAACTCCGACAAGCACCTCGGCTTACCAGACGCGCCCAGGCACAAGAAGACGTCGCAGCAAGTTGCTGACGAGAAGCAGGCCAAGAAGAAGACGGAAGAAGAAAAGAAGACCAAAAGGGCGAAGAAGGAGGGTACGCTTGCACTTATGGAGCAGGAACTTGCCGCAAACGATAACGCCCAACGTCGTGGGCGGGTCACCGCACGCGGCAGTGGTCGTGGTCGTGGTCGTGGTCGTGGTCGCGGTGGACGTGGCGGCCGCGGTGGCGGTCCCTCCTCCACCGTCAGATATCCCTCGGACGAGCACGAGGACGAGAGGCCCCCGCCGCGCAACTTGAAGCGCAAGGCGCAGGCAATCGAGGAGCCCTCATCGGACCCGGGGCCTGAGTCGGAACTTGATGAGGCTCCAACTCCCGCTCCTCGGCGAGCCGTCGCTGTCGCCGTCGCCGACGACGACGAAGAGAGTTTCAATGACGAGGCCGGCGATCCGATGTCCGATTTGACTGAGTTAGCTCCTACCCCGAAGCCTGGCAAGAAGAGAGTCAAGAATTCGCTCCGCGATGGCGTCAACGCGGCCAAGGTCGCCTTGTCCACAGCCACCGACGTGTCCCGTGACCGTGTGTCGGCCGCACCTGCTGAGTAAGCACGTCGCATTCCTGTCATGTATCTTGTTTCCTCACCATTCCCATCCTTCTAGGCAACGTTCCCTCGTCGCGGCTTGGGTTCCCAAGAATCGCGGCGGTGCTACACTCTCCTCGCACCTTCCTCCCCGTACTCTTGGCGTCCCAGCCACGCCCTTCGTCGCAACGAACGAGAAGATCGTGACAAAGCCTCGTCCGCAGCCGGTGCCAGTCCGCAAGGCTAAATCTGCTGACATGCCGGTGAAAGTCAAGCTCAAAGGATACGTCGAATCTTCAGAAGAAGAGGTCGAAGCTGAGGCCGCCCGAAGCAGTCCGATCAAGCAAGGGACCCGCGTGACAAGTGAGGTGAGTACCGTGTGGTGATCTGATTTCGTGGTGCGACTGACGCGTCCCCTACTCTAGTCGCTTGTTAAGCACGAAAAGGAAGACGTTGTTTTGCTTGGGAAACAGCAGAAAGACGAACAGAAGGAACTCAAGACTCTGGAGCGCAAACGTCGGCGTGAGGAGCAGCAGAAGGAGCACGAGCGCGAACTTCAGCGCGAGGAACAGCAGAAGGAGTATGATCACCAGCGTCAGCGCGAGGAAGAGCGAGCTCTCGTGCGGCACAATCAGAAGCGCGAACAACGTCAGCGTGAGCGTGAGGAGCAGCGTGAGCGCGAGAAGGAGGAGCAGGAGCAGGAGCGCCGCGAGAAGATGCGCCCAAAGGACGAAAAGAGGAAGGTCAAGGTGGTGCCGCCGAGCGACGTGTCGGATGATGAGGCGGTGATGAGTGGTCGCTCGCAAGCACAGGTACGTCTACTAATCCTCATCCTGCACGGAGTCTACAGCCACCTTCAGGCAATTAACGTTGATCAGCTCGATGAGCCGACGGGCGGCAAGCGCAACACTGTCACTACTGCGAACCTCCCCGGCGGCTCCGTCGTCTTAGGGAGGTGGAAGGGGACATTCCTTCCGACGTACTTCAAGTGGGCGGGTACTCAGCTTGACCCGTGGTCCATCCCCGACTCCACGACGGTCCGTACGCTTCAGCTCATTTGGAACGGGATCTTTGGCAAGGACGTTCCGTACACGATCGCCGTGGGCGACTCTGTGCATCACTTAGTATGTCTTTCCCTCTTATATCTGTTGATCGCTACTGACACGCTCAAGGCGACGCAACGTATGTATGAATGGCGCGGAGGCTTTGGGAGCACAGGTTTGCGAGGTTACGAGCGTTTCTTCCGCGCTCTTCCCCGCGAATTCCCCGATGCTGTCACACGGGCGAAGTTTTGCAAGAAGATTCTCCCGGGAGGACGTCTGTTCTTTGAGGTTCCAGATGGGAACGAGAACAAAGTACGTGAGTTCTCATCTAGCAGCTATCGCGCCACTGAGCGTTTGCCAGGGGCTCTACCGCTCGCCGTTCGTCATCACCCCGTTGGTCAATCACCTCGAGATGACGCAAGATGCCGTCTATATCCCCGATCTCTACCAAAAAGATGCGGATGAATACCCTTGTGGCGCTATCGGTTTGGCCGCAGCCGGGGTACGTCCTCCGTTCTTCGACATTCTGCATGCTCACAGTCCCTCTAGGCTTACCGTGCCGCCGTCTTGTACTCCCTCGAGAAGGTCGTGTTCGACGATCCGAGCGGGAAGCTCACGATCATCAAGGGCATCAACCCCATGACCGGGAAGGAGAGTAAAGACACCGACTTCAGCAGTGGCCTCGTCGGTGTTAGGACGGTTCAGTGCGCGAAGTCCGCGCGGAACCTCGGGGCGAAGAAGCTCGAGCTCATCCTCGAATGCGCCAGCGACTCTACAACGGGTGCGCCATGCGCCGCCAATGTCCAGTCGATCGCCGACGACAACTTCGACTTTGCGATGCTCATCGATGAGGAGTGAGGTATGTGATTCATCCGTGTCGGACTCTCTAACGTGCTCATGTCTCGTCTTCAGGGATGTAGTTACTCGTGCTTTGCACATACCTGATCTTCCCTGTCACTCGTCGCTCGTCGCTCGTTGCTCGTCGCTCGTCGCTTGTCGCTCGTCGCTCGTCGCTCGTTACTCGTTGCTCGTTGCTCGTTGTTCGTTGCTCGTTGCTCGTTGCTCGTTGCTCATTGCTTGTTGCTCGTTAGTCGTTACTCGTTGCTCGTTCGTCGTCTCTGTGCCGCTTCTTGAGCTTCTCAACTACCCTTTAATATCGTATCCCCTGTATATCACCGCCTGCTATCCGGTCTCTCCTATCTCGCATAACTCCCGTATCCTTCTGCTTTTCCGTCCTTATACTCTAGGCTCCATTGTTGCGCATGTTGCTATCCATCTTTGTAGATACTCGCTGTGATCCAGTCGTTTCTTGCTACTGTTACTGCTGTACCGGTCCATGATGTCTTGTACGTCTTGTCGCATGATCACCTTGGTGTGATCCTTACATTACGCTGCCTTGGGACGCTTATTCACTTTTGTTCTTGAGGTCTTAGAGCGCTGGATTGTCTTGGTCATCTGAAGGCCTTGACCTGCGACTCCGTGGGGTTCATCTTGGAACAGCTTGGCACCTGACAGTCAGGACGACTTGAGATCTTTCGTGACCCACGTCTTGAGACATGAACGTCTGGAACTGCTGGGGGCTGGTTTGCTTGCCATCTTGATTCATTTACGACCGACGATCTTGACCAACTTGAGTGTCTGATTGTCTGGGGTTGTGGGCTGTCTCACTGGCGACTTGGAGCCCTGAGTGACTTGAGTGTCTTATTACTCAGCTTCTTGGCTGTGACTTGTCGCGCTTGGGTGTCTTGAAGTCCAAGGACAAGCGTTGCGTCTTCGAAGACTTGAAGCCTGCGTACCTGACACGTCTTGTCAATTCCGCATGGCCGGCGACTTGACTGGGGCTTGCACGCCTGATTCATCTTGGCGCCTGGGGTCCGAGTCCCGTCTCAAGACCACGCAATGTCCACAAGGTCGCGAAGTTATTAAGCTCGCAAGGTATGTAAGTCACAAGTCAGTACCATGTTTCCAAGGTGTAGCAAGGTCATGAAGGCGATCGGGTCCCAGGCCGCCAAGTCGTGCCAATGTCCAGCGTTTGTAAGTCACAAGTCGTCAAGTGCTTGCAAGGTAGTTGAAGGTCTGGGACTCACAAGACAGCTCAAGGATTGACTCCGACTGGAATGCCTTGGACGGCCTTATGACCTTGTGCAAGTCCTCAAGCTGCGCCAAGGCATATGCGCATTTTGCTGATGCGATTGATAGACTTTCGGCACATGTACCATTTGCGGACATGATCGCTGCGGCGGCAGCGGGTGAACGGACTTCGTGCTTGTCGTCACATTCACATTCAAGGACCACTCTGAGTGTCTCTGCAGCGGCGGCAAGCTATCGAGTTCTAAGTGCTCCAATGGATAACTTATTGCCATAGCATGGGACAACACATATATAAGATGATCTCAAGAACCTCGTCAGCAGGTCCATGTCACCCAATATGCATCTCCGCCCACATGCCGGCACTCGTGTGGCTACGAACCCCCTCTCACGCTGCTCTATGCATGCTGCGCTCGTTCGTCCATACAAGGTCCAGCTCCCCAAGTCCTCGTATGCCACAGCATGGGGCAAGGAGAAGGGCTATCTCCGCGCTCTCTTCGACGGCATGCTCGGTCAGTCCGTCCTGCGGTTACGTGTGCTTGTCAGGCTTCAATGTACTGATGGCAGGCACAGCTTACGAGACGGGGTTCCTTGACGCCAAGATGGCCTGGACCGCCGTCAGTTTCCAGCAGCGGGTCTTCCTCCGCTTTGACATGAAGGCCGTCGGGTGGCCGCCGGAGGTCGTCTTCCGCAACCCGAAGTACATGTCCACGGAGGAGATCCGGCTCCTCATCGACCTCTGCGAGTCTGGGCAGCTTCACTTCGCGCCCGCCTCAGATGACGAGCTTGCTGCTGCGAAGCAGGACGTTGCGCGTGCCTGCCCTGGCGTCCTCTTTCCGGCACCGTCGCCGGACTATGGGCGGTGCGACATCGGCACTCAGCGGCCCCGCACGGACACGGAGGGCAACCTCCAGCCGCGGCGATATGAGCGGAATGGTCCGAAGAGCGCGAAGGCGGTTGATGAGGAGGAGGAGGCGGAGAACCCTGAAGAAGCAGTCCCACGAGGTCCGTTGCCGATGATGTACAAGGACCGGACGTGGCTGGCATAGTCTGAGGGTGTGTGGAGAGTTGCGACGGCAGCAGAGATCGAGCCCCATGTCCACTTGTAGCTACTGCTGTACCTGCTTCAAGCTCACCTTGTGATTGTCATTCTTCAGGACTGAGAGCGAACAACTGCAATACTGGGCTTCGGCGGCCGCTCGCTACCGAGAATGTGGTACGAAGAAGGAATCCCACAGGCAGACGCGCTCACTGCGAGCCGAAGGCGGTGAGTTGGTTATCCGCGGCCCAGTACCTGACCGCAATATCGGGTCGTCAGCGGGCTTCATGCGCGCTGTCTCACGGCTGTCCCTCTCCCTCTCCCACCATCGAAATGCTCTTCAAGTCGTGTCATTAGACGTCGACGGTGCCTACCACAACGCTGCAAGACCGCCTCCTTACCCTCCAGCATGCCTGATCGACACAACCGGAGCTATACGACGACGGCATCGTCGGTGAGTGCAACAACCTTGTACGCATGTTCCACACCCTCATCCAGGGATGTAGCCGTCCCTGTTCCGCCGCTGTGCTATGCTCGATGTCCCTCCAACCTACCGTCGGGCATCGGCACTCCACGCAACTCGCCGGCACCCACCTCCCCTGCATGCTCATCCCCTCCAGTGTACCTTCTAGGCGACGGTCCCCAGCCTGCATTGAACGCCGTTGATCCCGGGAAAGTCAGCCTATCGCTGCAAGCAACCGAACGATGTCCGCCGGTGCGCTGCTGCCGTTGCTCCTGATCACATATCCCCCCGTCGCCCCGCGAAGGATCCCGCCGCGTGGTGGGGAGGCTACGCACTGCTCAGCTCTCGCGTCTTCGGTTCTCCTGTATTACGCACCTTCTACTCTCTGACCGCACTCCCGTGTCGGCCGGCACGCACCTTGTAAGTTGTGCGGTTGTCTTCCCATGTGGCTGCCGAGGTGAGTACGCTGCACGAGCCAGCACCGCAGTTGCTCACCTGGACCTCCCATATCACAGGTCGTGCTTCTCTAGACCGACGTCGCTACATGGAGTCGTCCAGCTTTGATTCACCTACGACGCGCCCGACATGCCCGTCGCACGTCGCGAACGTGCCGCCCGGCATGGCACGGATACCGGGACGTGATGCACTGCTGGCGTGCTCCCGATCGCCGTCACAGAGGACACTTGCAGCGTTCACGTCGACGACATCGTCAGCCTGCCCCCTCTGCGCCTTTCTGTCTTAGTCTACCTAAGTGAGTACCCTTCTACTGCGCTGCCGACGCGTCAGGATCAGCAGCGACTCACCTCTTGCTTGTGTACAGGTCGCGGTCCTTGCCCGGAAGCTCTCCCGGATCGCTACGGAGTTCTGAAAGCCGTTCAGAACGACGACCCCGCCTGGTCGTCATGATTTCGATTCCAGTTGGAGTCGACCGTGGCGACGTAAGTAAGTCTTCTCCTGGCACGGCATCATGACCATTAGCTCACCTTTCATCTGTACAGGCCGTGTCCGGTGCCATCTTGCCACCAGAAGCGGTGTTTGCGCGCACGGTGCCGTCAGCGGCGGCGAGTCTTCGCGGATCGATCTCTATCTAGGTGAGTAATCACTCCTCCCGGGAGCGTCGGACCAGCATGTAAACTCACCTTTCCTTCTCCATCCAGGGCGGAAGTCTTGGTCAAGGAGCTCGCGTCGCTGCCGAGGACAGCGAGGTGGTCTAGCTCGGACGGGCTCACCGCGATGTAAGCGGCCGGCGCTGCGATGCATGCAGCTTCTCGTCGTGCACGGCGCTGGTTCGCGCCCTAACGGACCTGTCCCTCTAATCGTCCTGCCCTACCCTGCGACTTGAGGTCGAATGCGCGCTGAAGAGAGCGAGGTAAGCAAAGTCTTCTCCCGGTATGTCATCAACTCACCTCGTCATCTGTACAGGGCGTCTCCAGTTGAGATCTCGTCGCCAGAAGCACCGTTCACTTGCACGGTCTCGGGAGCGGCGGCGAGCCTTCGCGGATCGTTCTCTAACTAGGTGAGTAGCCGCTCCTCCTGGGAGCGTCGGAACAGCAAGTCAACTCACCTTTGCTTGTCCGTCCAGGCCGGGAGTCTCTAACCGGAAGCTCGCGTCACTGCTGAGGACGGCGAGCCGTTTTAGATCGGGCGCGTTCACCGCGATGTCCGCGGCCGGCGCCGGGACAAGTCCAGCTTCCCGTCAAGCACGGCGTGATCCATGCACGGAGCTGGTACGCGTCCTAACGCACCTGCTGCTCTAGTCGTCGTGCCATACCTTGCGGCTCGAGGTCGACTGCGTGCCGATAGCGAGGGGAGCGTAGTCTTCTCCCGGCACGTCAGAACCTGTGCAGTCCGTCCTCGCGCATCTTGCTCCCGGCTGCTGATACGGCGAGGCAGACGATGAGGTGAGCGAGGTCTTCTCCTGGCACGTCACACATGCCTATGGCTCACTCTCTATTCCCAGTGCCATGACGGCGCGGTAGAGTCAGCCCGCGCACTCGCCCTGCAAGTCCGCACCTTTAAGTCCTGGGAGCATCAGTACGTACCTATCTCACCGTTTACCTATTGCGGCGCATATTCATCGAGTTCTGGCAGCAGGCAGGCGACTTACCTGTATGTATCTCCTGGAATCCAGTCTCCCCACCGCGCCAGTGCACCCAGACGTCGCGCTTGAAGTCGCCAGTATCCAGAGTACGAGCCGGTGAGTCCGAGAGCAGGGAGGCAGCGAGATGGTGGTAGGAGACAAGCAGGCGACGCACGCCGCGGGGGCCAAGTGCTGTGCAGATAAGCGCCCGTGCGAGCGACGTGTTCTGTGTGGTTTGCTGGGACGGTTGTATCTGCGTGTCCCTCGTGGCACGAACGAAATATATTGGCTGTCTACTACATGTACGAGAGCGAGAGGAGCGTGCCAGCATTCAGCAAGAAGATACATACAAGAAATAGATACATCAATGAGAGATACAGCAATGAAAGATACAGCAAGGAAGGGCTGACCACGAGAGAGACACAGCCACGAAGAGAGAGAAAGCGTAAGGAAGGAAGGATGTAGTCACAGCGGGCGTACAGTCATGGGGGATATGAGCCACAGAGTCAGGACGTCCATCGGAGAGATTCTGCCCGCCGCGCAGATACCCGCCACGCGCCACGAGGCTACTCACCGCCGGCGTCTGCAAGCTCACTGCCAGATGCGGTCCCACTGCCGCATGCACGAGTACCCGTCGTAGTCTGCTCCTGGAGTCAGCATTGTGGCATGGCAGCGGACACGGGAGGAGACGCACCGAAACTGCGCTTCGGATCGCACCCGCACTTGCCCCGCGCCCACGCGCCCTCGCCCTTGGGGCAGTGCGTGTATGGATTGTGTTCGTACCCGATCTCGTCGAAGAAGTGAATCTTCTCTTTGTTTTGGAAGAGCGCGGCGGCGATGCTGTGTACCGGCGCATCGCCCCAGCGCTGCCAAGGGAGGAGCGTTAGCACAATATTCGGTGATGAGGTGGGGGTGATGGATAGATGGAAGTGATAGTGTTGGGGAAACGAACGGGAACGGACGGACGCACCTCGTAGTAGAACCCGCCCTTCTTGTCCAAGTGCTCGAAGAACTTTGTGTACGCCTCGCTCCGCCAGAAGTCCATGTCCGCGATCTCAAAGTTGCTCCAGACTGCGTGCCGGCACCGTCAGCACGTCGCATCAAGGAACAAGGAGGGCAGACGCACAGTGGCAGTTGTTGTACGTGTTCCCGCCGTCCTCGGACATGTACCCCACCGCGTTGTTCGGCGCGACGTACTGCGGGTGCTCCTTCACGAACTCCTTCACGCTGTCCCACAGCGTCGGGATCGTTGCCCCGAACTCGTACATCGTGATCGTGAACGCTGTCCGCGTGCGTGTCAGCGCATAACTCCCTTGTATGCAGAGGGGAGGCGACGCACCGTAGGTCTTGTTGTGGTCCTCCATGAACAGGAACGGGTCAAAGTCGATGTCGCAGTGGAAGTGCACGTCCGGCTCGACGCGCCAGTACCACTTGTACTGCTGCAGCAGCGGGTGCCTGTAGAAGAACTGTGTGCGCGCATGTCAGCGTTCTCCCTCATTCGCCCAGCACCCCAAGACCCGGCGACGCACCCCGGAGTTGAACCGGCACATGTTGCGATAGCTCACGCTCCCGCCGTAGATGATGTTGTCCGCGACCATCTTCTCGCGGCCCGCGGTCGCGAGCGTCTCGTTGATCCAGTCCGGCTGGTACCAGTGCTCGCGCGGGACGAGCCCAAAGGTGACTTCGCCGTTGATGACATTGCTTACGCGTCTGGTGGAAGGGAGGGGGTCAGCGACGCCTGTATTGAGCACTTGTAGGGGAAGGTGCTAATTGCTTGGACATTAAGTGACGAGAGCGGCGCCATCGCGCCCACACACGAGAGTTGGGGCTCAACAACCTCCCGAGTCAGTCTCTACGACATGCCCGACCAACGCGTGCACGCCCTCACAAGATGCCTCTCCTGCAGATACGCGCCACGTCCCGTGAGACGTTTCCTGACTACACTGCTCTGGGAACCCATGAAAAACGGAATACACTATGCGACGGGTGAACGGCCGAGCTCTGCCAGCATGGTCATTCGGTTCTCCATCCGGCAATGTATCGACGAGTGCTCGCGCGCGCATCGAAGGACTGGGTGGCAAGCCACCTCTGCCCGATACCGCTGCTGGAACATAGACGGTCCAGCGAGGACGAGATGTGCACTGCGCGACGAATGACATCGACGGGAGACAGTTCAAAAAATGCACGCCCTCGAGGTCCACTGTGGTCTACTCGCCACGAAACGCTCGTTCAGACACCTCCTCACACACCCGGCAAACCGCACATATGATTTGTGGCCCTCGGCTCGGTCGGAAGAGGCCGCGGACTGCATTTATCTGCTCAAGCTCGCGAACCCTCCCAATGTCTGCCAATCGAGGGGAGGTGACGCGACGATAGATATCAGGAAAGGGCGAGAAAGACCGCGATGCAATGTGAGAGACGGAGACGCAGTGATGGACTTGAACGCGGGCAATACTCCTCACTCGAGTCATATACGTCCGTTCGCCCAGTGAGTACGACTACTCACGCCCGGGATCGTGGCGAGGTCTCCGGGGTGCGGTTCTGAAGGGGACACGCACCAGATCCCGATCACAGTCTGGGCGTAATGCGTACCCAGGAACAACGCGTGGAAATGGGCGATGCTGCAGTGCCTGGAACAGTGCTTCACAGCTGCTGGTAAGCAGTGCGCCAGGGACGAGTGAGGGATCTGCAGAGGATGGCATGGCTACGCATCGACCACTGCACCCGAGCTAGCTGTGCACGCAGCTGTGGACATGTAGACGGCACGCAGGTGCAGCAGGTGTGGAAAGATGCGTCTCTTGAAGTATGAACGAGGGAAGAACGCGACGGCTCCGCGAAGCAGAAACGGAGAGAGGAGTGGGAAAGGCACGAACGGAGGGAGACACTCACGTTTTGAATTCCTCCGAGAACGGCTCCTCGTTCAAGAACAGCCACGGGTACCCAAACTTCTTGTTGAACCTGTCCTCCAGCCTGCGCGCGCTTCGTACTGCGTTGTCGACGTCGGAGTTGCGGGCGAGCATGAGGATGGTGGCATTCGCGCGTCGGCTGAGGAGGGAGTCGGGGTGTGTGGCGTCTGAGTCGAGGACATAGTACTCGTCGGGGACTGCTTCGCCCGAGGCGGAGCTCCAGGTGAGCTGGGAGGCGAGGTTCTTGAAGGAGGTTGCGCGGCCGTAGTCTTCGTGGGTGAAGCTGAGGATGGAGTGGAGGCCGATCTGCGGGGGCGGGTGAGGGGCTGCGCGGATGCCAAGGGAGAGAGACTGACGATGATGACGACGACCAGGAGCACGTAGCGGCTTGTGGT
>WJSG01023933.1:0-11022 GCA_016618145.1 Sanghuangporus lonicericola | reverse complement strand
ACCATGGCCCGATGCCCATGCACTATCCGCCGTATCCCCCGCCGCCTCACATGATGCACGGCCCGCCGCCGCCTGGCTACGACCCGCGCATGCCTGTGCCGCCATTCCAGCACCCGCTTGGCCCTCCTCCCTCCGGACCACCGCCGCGGCCGTCCTCGCCGCATGAGATCCGCGGCCAAGACCCGCACTCGCACGACATGTCGAACACCCAGGTGAGTGCTCAATTCAGCCCCGTCTGCCGTGCTCCAGCCGCGGGCCGAGTGTGATTGCTTAGGCGCGGTCGAATGCTTTCACGACCTTGCACGGCGGGGATCTCAGCGTTTCAGACGGGCGAAAAGTCGAGGTAAATACGCCGTCCGAGGTTACCTTTTGTCTCGTTTTGCTCGAAACGGGAGAAAAGGCGGTTGAAATATTACCTTTCGCGGCCATTGGCACGCCTTTTGGCCCGTCCGAAACGCCGAGATCCCTGCCGTGTTGTGTCTGCGCACCGGCGGCCGCTAGAAGCATGTCAGGGGGTCGTGCAGAACGCACATGCACGGATACTGACGAGCGCTTCCTANATTATGAACGATGTGACGATCCCGCCCACGGACAAGGAAGACCTCGCTGTCGGGTCGAGCGGCCTCACGTCCGGACGCGACCGCGACCTCAACGAGCCCTCTCTCCCGCGCGACGCGTCGAAATGGGTGTCCGTGTCCATGCGCCGCAACAGCATCTCGGGTACTACGTCTCCGGGCGGGAGCCCCGCCCAGCCCGCCACTGCCGGCAGTAACGTCGCCATCTGGCTGCCCAAGTCCCGGGAGACGGTCAACATCATCTTGGAAGCGTACTTCACCCGGCTGAACTTCCACCGCCCGGTGCTCCTGCGCCACGACTTCGAGAACACGCTCGATAAGCTATACAACGGAGAGGCCGTGCCGCACGATCCTGGCTTCGTGTGCTGCACGTATCTCGTGTTCGCGCTCGGCACACTCAGCGAGCTCAACCACCGCGTGAGCAAGCTCGACAGCGGCGGACAGTCCGCTGCGGCTGTTGGAGGGAGTATGACGGCGGCCGGCGTGTGGCCCGGGATCTCCGGCGATCTGACCATGCCTGTTGCATCGGAAGACAGAACCTCACGCAGCTGCAGGAGGAGGGGTTGGAGGACATGGAGATGGACGAGGTGGAGGTGGAGATGGGTGGGACTCGCAGTCGTGTATCTAGCCGTCGCAATATATCTCTTCGCCCGCAATCGCTGTCCTCGCACCCAGGCGTTCACTCGTGTCTGCGTGCAAGACTCTATTTCGGTGCTACTACACCACGCGCAGGTACACTAATCTCAGACCGCCCGCCGCCCGCCGCCCTCGTTCTCGCTCTCGCTCTCCCGAGATGCCCGCCTCTCCGCGCAGATGCCAAGTCCGCGACTCGCGTCTCGCGTTTCTTCGTCGAACGCTGCCGGGCAACAGAGTCAGTACACGCTCGGACTCCGAGGAAAGCGTCGTATCCTCACCATGAATGCCGCCAGACCTCGCCAGCGACGTTCTGGGCGATTTTGCGTGCAGACAGTGCCATGAACGCCTCCGCCGCACCACTCGGTGGTTAGTCAGGGCGATCGCGGACGACACAGCTTCGAATTCTCACCGAAACCGCCCGCGCCGCGCCTCGTCCGCCCGTTCAGAACGCCCGGACGCTGCACCCAGCCTCCTGCGATGCAACAGGCCGAAGAGCGTCGCCGGGAGGCCGCAGACTTGAAGGCACAGCGCAGCCAACTTGAGGCGCTGCCAGAAGGTTAGTTCGAGTCCAAGTTGTACCGCAAACGAAGTACTACTTACGATTCAGGCACGGTCGAGTTCCCGGGCCCGTCGAGGCTGCCAGCTGGACGTCTGCGCGAGAAGGTATGTCAGTTCGCATTCAGTGCGTTGTGACCGAAGAACTCACCTGCGAGCCCTAGACTGGAACACAACAGAGTAGCCGCCGTGGGCCGTCTGCCCGCTGCTTCATGCCCGTCCGCGCTCATATACGTTGTTTCCGACGTCCTGGAGCGGTAGTCAGTACTATACAACCCCGAGAGACGACTCGGAATACTCACTGAGTTGCAGCGAAGGGCCGGAGACCGAGGATCTGCCCGACAGTCGTCGAGAGCTTGCACAGGCCCTCGATCTTCTTCTTGGAGTTCTCCGCAAAAACCGTCGTCTTGCACTCGTGCATGATACGCTCCGTGAGCGTCCGGAGGAGTAGACGTAAGAGAGCGTCGTCAGGGAGGTAGCTAGCCACGGCTTCGGCCGGTGCACCTGCTCCGAGTCTGCAGCCGTCTGGCAGAGCCGCCCGCCAGAAAGACGGAGATTAGCCCTTGGCAGACGTCAGAAATGAAGAAGAACTTACTCGGAGAGACGGGTCTCAAGTTGAGACATGTATGGCGGGCTTGTGATCCTGCCAGTGCCCGCCGCTGCCCGAGTGCCCGAAACAGCCGGGCATGCCGGGCTCCAGCTGGACGATCTGCACGAACAGGTTTGTCAGTCAATCTCACGGAAGAAGCAGGTCATACTCTCATACGGAGTACTCACCTGGCACCTTCACATCCTGGACTCAGACTGCTAAGCCCAAGATCAACGGCGCGGGGCCATGCTCGCGCGCATTGATACACATCACAAATAAATAGCTACAAGCTAGCGTTCAGCTCGACGGCGTCGTCGCTAGCAGTGAGCGATACACGTACGAACCTGCATGGTGTGAGGCAGCGGAGCAGAACCGCAAAACGCGGCTCGAGTCCGGGCGCTTACCGAGATGATCGGGCACGACGTGCCTTCCGTCCAACTTGAAGGCCGCCGCGTCGTCTTCTTTCCGCATCCACCATCGACCTGCCGCTGCCGCACCACGTACATCCCCTCATCGTCCGACGTCTGTCGTTTCCAACGGCCGCAGCGAGCAAGACAGCTGCCTCAACGACGCCTTCATCATCATTCGCAACACGGGACAGGTCAGGTCGCCGCCGAGACATAAGAAGGACCAGTGCGTACCTCTCTCTTGACTGCGCCGCGCGACGACTTGGAGCATCGCGCTCCGGTACTTACACTGAACGTGAATGGAGCCAGCGTCGCACTGCAAGAGAGTCCAGGTAAGTACTCGTCGACGAGGATAGCGAGTAGGAGGTGAGCACATACCTGGTGATGATATGGGAAGCTCGAGAGCTGAGGCCTGATGGCTGGTGGACATGTCTTCGGGGATGCTGTCTTGTCTGGGGTGGACGCGGACTGGGAGAGAAGGTCGGTACGGGCTTCGCTGTCGCGATCCTGCGACGCGTGACGTCATGCCTCCGCAAGAGGCAAGCAGCGCGAAGTCTTACCCTCACTCGCTTGTTGCGCGTTCTCCGCCTCTTGGACTGCTGTGCGCGGAATCTTGCCTCATTCTGAGCTTGCTCCGACTTCTGCCTTGTGCAACGCTTGCCGGAACAGACAGAAGAGCCTGAAATGCTCAACGAGCTCGCGGTAGGTCCTGCCGAACAAGTCGGACAAGCGACGCACGTCCGCTATTGTCTGCAGAGCGTGGTGTCCTGTCCACGGCGTCCTCGCCGCCAGTGCAGACGTCTAGCGATTCTGAAGAGATAGGTAAGCACTTGCAAGCACGAGTTGCGAGCTGACACGTCAGCCAGGCTCGATAGAGTTACATACCGTCGTCAGGTTTTGCGGCCACGGTCCACGGCTTCCTGCGTAGTCACGATCTCCGACCAACGGAAATTTGTCGAAGCTCCCCGTCTTATGCTTGCCGTGCTGGCGATTCTGCGAAGGAGAAAAGCTCTGTCAGCGTGAATGCGCCCACGAAGACGCGTCGCGACGCGTACCTCGTGCTCTGCAGACTTCTAGAAGAGCGAACGAGAACTCAACACGCGTAGAACGCGTCGACGGCACTGGTCGTGCTGCGGAGAACGCGACCAAGGATTCGTCTTGGCTACTCGAAACGACAGGCGACCGCAAAATAAGTTAGTCGACGACCTGGAGCCCCGAGACTTACCGGTGAGTACGTCGATGCCGTTGACGACCTGCTTCAAGGTTGCGCATCGTACTGGCCATGAATCTTGTGTGCTGGCTGGCGGAAGGTCGAGGACGTGCGGGAGCTGGGTGTATGTGGGTGGAAGCAGACTGCGGGCATAGGGAGGGAGGGAAGGCAGTCGTGGTGGCGGGAAGAGGGGTGCAGGCAGTGCGGGGGATGTATGGTAGATGGTTTGTGGTAAGAAGTTCTATCCAACGGATAATGGAGCTTTTCCTATGCCTGAGAATGTGAGCGAATATGTCAAAAGGCCCGCGCCGTGGTGGGAAAACTCCTACCACCCACGCTTGGTAGACATCTCGATAGATTGTGCGGCGGGCTTCTGGACACACCCATGGCGGGGCGCCGGACGTAACACGACATCTTCTGGATAGAATATTCATCCATCAGTCTTCTCGTGTGCATGCCTGTCATAGCACTCGTTGTCTGAAGTGTACCAATGCCGCAGAGCAGTAGTACTGCTGGTTGCAGCTCAGCAGTCTCATACTTGCAGTAAATACCCCAAGACCTGCAAGGCTGCAACTCAGTCTGTATGCTCAAGCTGCGGCGGGAGGTTATTCTGGATAAACTGTTGCCGTGGGGAGGCCGATCAGAATGAGGCAATAATGCGTAGCCGGAAGAAGATGAGAATACTTGCAGGGTCCAAGTCGTCTGGCCGTGATCGGAGAACCCACGCCACTGTACCTCCACCTCAACATGTTGGTATTGTCCGAGTGTGGGCGAGCTCATACGCTCTGCATACTATGAGCAGAAACATGCTCATTGCTGACCAGCTGAGCCCATTTCATGACCCAGGCCGGGGAGGGAACCTGGAGGAAACCAGCGGAGGGCTGGTCATGGGAGAATGCCCGAGCAGAGCTGTCATAACGGGCCGCGCATCGTAAATTTTAGGGAAGTGTCTCTTACCGACAACGATCTGAAGATGGCCTGGCGCATTTGCGGACCGGTCTAGAGCAGGAGAGTCTACGTCGGAAACCTGCGGGGAAGTATGTCGCACTTCAATAATTCACTAACAGTCTGTCAAGCTCAAGTGTTAGCTATACATGCCATGCATGGCCAGCAGAGTGCAATAGAAAGCCTCAGTAATAGTGAAGCATGAATTGCGGTACTATGAGTCTGTAGAGGTCCAGTATTTGGTGAAAGCCAGCCTGAGCTGAGCTGAGCCGAGGTCGTAGCAGTCCATGAATAACATCGCCTCTCTCAGCCTGATGTTGTAGTGTGCAAGGAAGGGAGGGATAGTACAATTCCAAAAAGCAAAGAGATAAACGAGGGGATACGCAGAACGCCCGCGGGATTTCCGAAACGAGCTGCAAACCAAAAACGGCAATCTAAGCGCTCTCCTGCCCCGCCCGACGCTCCTCCTACAAACATCGAGTTTCTGAGCTCGTTCAAGTACAAGACTTCACCCAAAGGTGCTGCAGAACCTCTGTGCATGTTGCAAAGTATACGGTGGCAACACTAAAGAGCTCACTAACTCATTAACTGCATTGCAGGAACGCCTCCGTCTGCGAGCATCTTCGGCTGCAATCTGAGCAGCTTTTGGACGGTTGCACTTCCGCAGCTTGTACCCTTGCCTCTGTCGGCTGCTTCATACTTTAGCGCTGGCTATGCGTACTAAATCTACCCTGCTCAAGACAGTCTGACACTCCAGATTCCTCGAGCAAGCGGGAAACAACTCCGTTTGTCCGCTAGCAGCAAGCTCTCGTCCTCCCCATTCTGTCCGCCGCAAGTACGACATCCTGAGCCCAGAATAAACACATCAAGCTTCTGGCGCTTACACGAACATTCCCTGCCACGGCTAGCACTCGCTAGTGTCCTTCCTCTACTCGCCAAACAGGATTCTGCCCGCCCATCTCCCCAGCACCCAGACCCAGTCCCCCGCCCCCGGATGGTTGTTCATGCGATCACGTTGCTCCAACCTTATTGCGTTCAACAAAATAAGGTTGGAGGAACGTGACTGTCGGAACGTAAGACGGGGCTCTCCTCGAGTATAAGAACCCCTCAAGCTCGAGGTCGAGGATCCCCGCAGTCGCGCGTCCCCCTGCCCAACCCATGTTCCCCCTTCCCCCTCCCTGCTTCCTCATCGCACGTACTTGTACTCATACTACTACTTATTACCTCAGCTTCTACACTCGTGTTACGATACTCGTATACTGTCTTCATCTTCGATTATCCTGTACTCTTCACACTAGTCCCCGCTTGTATCCTACCTTCTGTCGTCCATTCGTCCATACTATCGCTCTCTTCTCGCACATGTTCACCCATACTCTACCTTCGTTGACGCGCACTCTTCAAGCTCTATCTGATAAGTATGTCATTGAGCTCATACTACTCTCCCCGCCGCTGACGTTCTATTATCTCGCAGGACTTTGATTAGACCTGCCCAGAGCTACACTCAACGTCCGGTACGTCCCATAGCGCACTCATATTGCGTCCCACTTCCACTTACTTTCGCTCATCTATCAGGCATAGTTCGACGGCCATCTCGGGCACACCGTGTCAAATACTCTACCCGGTCAGTACGCTCTCTCTCGTCGTTGTCTTGCCATTCAGCTCACCCTGCTCGCTATGCATTACCTCACAGACACGCATCTATTGCCTGAAGAGTCCAGTTTGGACCCATGCTTGCCGGCTTCAGACTCAACACGGCACCATGGTTCCGCTTCGAAGGCATGTACTCGTACTCACGCGGAGCCTTTCATGCTGACTTCGGTGTCTCTCCGTCAGGTATCTGACGCCACTTAAACGCGACCTTCGTGAAGTCTCCATGTCTCGGACATACACAAGGTAAGGTTTACGCTCGAGTCGAATATCTATAACCGCACTCACCTGTATGTCCCTCCAGAATGTCGAACAGGTACCTATTCGCCATGGCATCACAGGTACGTATGGACGAGCTGCCATAGTGCAGTAGTGTGCGTCTTTAGCTGCGTGTTCGCACTTCACAGGCGAGTCAATTCGAACTCTATCTGACCTGGGCTAGTGCTGACGTTCGAGTCTTAGATTCCACGTCAAGTCGAAGAGTTTGTACTCGTCGCAAGGTTCGTACTTACACTGTATGTAGCGACGCTCGATGCTCGCTGACAATCCTGCAGCGCTCCTCAAACATTGGTCTTCCTTATCGAGCCCAACGGTGCTCAACCAAGTCCTGAACGCTGGCAGGCATCGCGGGTCATGTCAGGTACGGGTTCCTCTCGCGCTTCACTGCCTCGATACATACTTACCTGCTTCCTCCATCCAGACATTGTACTTTCGAGCTTCGAGCTCCGGCGACTCGGAGATCCTGCGCCCTTCGAGCCGGACACCGCCCGGTACGAGCTCTCTCCCAGTGCTCGGAAGTCATGCTGATTTACTTGCAGTCCGTCCTCTCACACGTCTTGCATCCACTCACGACGCCAAGCTGAAGCTCCCCATCGTCGCTCTTCCCTTACAAGTGCCATTCCGTGGTGAGCACCGAGTCTTCTTCAGCTTCGCGCGGGGCTGCTATTAACGAGCTCCTGATCTTTATTGTAGGTCTCAGAACGCGAGCAGAGAGCTCGGATTCGACCCGACGCTACTGCGGGTAGCCTCAGGTACGTCGGTTTCTAGCTGCACACACACGAACACCGATACTCACTATCTCTCTCGCAGCATCTCAAAACTGGCGTCCACTCGATCTGTACTGCGCATGCGCACGTCCGCATGGTGAGCTGAGGTTTCCCAGGTCCCGGTCGCTATGACTTCGTGCATATTGGCTGACGCAACTGCAGATGCACCCGGAAGGTTATTGGACAGTCACGCGTAGCTACTACTCATGTACATGACTGCGTCCGCATGGAGAGCGCGATGCGACTCGCGAGGCGAGCTCGCAATCTCGCCGAACTACGTACGGTGAGACTGTCTACTTTCATATGTATGTCTCGAATGCTAATCCGAGCTACTAGTGCATAGGTTCTCGATAACTCAACGACTGCCTACGCGATCTCCCGGGTAAGCTCTCCTTCGCTCTTCTGACTTAGTACGTGCTTGCTGACTGCGCATGCTTCCCAACAGTAGTAACGACGGCACCGGGAGGGCGCAGCCTTCCCGGTGCATCCGTCGTGCAGTTTGCTCTCGCGCACTCTCCGGCGGAGCCCGCCCTCGAGTGCACCGACCCCGTCAACCCCGGCATACACAAGCAATCCGGTAAGCACGATATATTCGCGGCAACTAACTAGGTACACCCGTCATACTTACGATTAAGATACAGCAGGCCGGACGCGCCGCCGCCGTCGTGTCTATCAGGCACGTCCGCCGCGCCCTCGAGACTCCTTTGCGTTTTGCGTCTCCCCGTGCCTGAAGAACGGCTGGCGCTGCGTCCCAGAGGGCCGAAGCATACCGTCTTCCCGCGGTGCGCTCCGGGTCTCTGAGCCCAGCGTCGGCCTTCGCCCGTCCGTGTCCGCGTTGTCGTTCTCGTGTTTGTGCATGTTGCGGTCCGTCCTGGTGTCGTGCGCATCATACAGGACGCTGCGTCTCGCCGGCTGGCTGCTTGCAGAGCCGGCGACTCGCAGCGTGGATGTCTGATGCGTGCGCTCGCGTTGAACAGAGCGGGCGGTGTTGACGTTTCGCGAACCTCCGCCGTTCGATTCTCGAGCATTCTCCTGGGCGCAGACACGCCGGACGTGCTGTCGCAGCATGTCCAGCGTGGTTCGAGGCGTTGTGGCAGGCCAGCGGTGCCCGGATCGCGATTTGAGTCCCTGGTGCGCGACGGGGCCGGTCGACGAGGTCGATTTGAGAAGTCGTCTTGAGACGTCTTGGACGGGTCGCACAGGACGTCTGGGGCACGCAGACGTCGGGAGAGTTGATTGGCGGCGGTCCGAGACGTGCCCCGGCCGGGAGAGCGGTCGTGAGCACTGAGTCCGGGGTCGCTGTGCAAGTCAAGTCAGTGGAGGCGGCTTGAACGACCGTGCCGGATCCGCACGAACGCACGCTGGGTTGGTGCGGACGTTCTCGAGCAACGTTGCCGAAGCAGTCTCGTCAGAATCGGGCCAGGAGGAGAGGAGGTACGGCCAAAACACTGACATACCAGCTCAGCCCGCCAGTGGCCGCGGCGCCGACGATTTTTGAGAACTCGTCCGAGTGGCGGGAGACGCAGCCGTGCACGGTCTTGAGGACCGGTGTGACGTGCTTGAAGTGTCCGCCGGCCGCCCGGAGTCGAGGGGCGGGCGAGAGAGTCGGTGAGATCGGGCGCGGCAATGAAAAGCGCACTTGCGAGCGATTTTTCAACCCGCCCGGATCGATGCGACCGGGGGCTGCCTCGATTCGGATAGTTCACCGTCGGTTGACGGCGTGGTTTGATGGGATATGGTCGGGATCTGAGGGAGGTATGGCGGATCGAGTGTGCGGACCGCCCGCTGGCCGCGGTGACGACGAGTTGTGGGAACTCGTCCGAGCGACGCGAAGCACGATCATACAGTCTTGAGGACCCTTGTGAAGTGTCCGCCGGCCGCCCGGAGTCGAGAGGTAGACGGGAGAGTCGGTGAGATTGCCCGGGCGGCGGGAAAATGCAATGAAATCGCTCGAAAGAGCGATTTCGCAACCCGCCCGGATCGACGCGAGCAGCGACTGGTTCGATGCGGCGTGTTCAGCGCAAGCTGGCACACTCGGCTTGCTTGAGATTGGGCGGGTATTGCGCGAGATACGGGGGTTCGCGTGGCGGAGTCGCGGGCGGACGAGGATGTCGGGGACGTCGACGCCCGCGTGCGCCGGGCTGCCAGACGTGCGGAGCGGTTCGTTTGGGCTTGTACATAGCGTTGCATGTCGTCGAGGGGGCGGGGTGAGCGAGTGGTGGGTGGGCAGTCGGGATCGCGTCTGGGTGCGCCGTGAAAGGGCGACTTTGACGCGATTCTGAACCGCCTCGGATCGGTGCGAGACGAAACGCGGGGTCGGTGCGAGTGAGCGAGGAGTCTTGCTGCGATCCGAGAACGGTCGTTTTGAGGGATGAGTCTGCGAAATTGTGAGCAAACTGGCAATAAACTGAGATTAGCTCGACGTACACTCGGCCGTTTCGCACAGTTTCTTTCTCTCTCGGTCCGGGTCAATCGCTGCTATCGAGCGGGCCGTGTCGCGCACAAGTACGACTGTATGCGCGGTCGTGAGAGGCGGTTCTGTGGTGTCGGGGGGAGAAAACGCGTTGCTGGCGGCGAGCAAGGGTCAAAGATGCGTTGTAGCGCGTGTCCGCCGTTCGAAGGGGTTCATTGGAGCCCGGCTGGTGCAAGCGGTGGTGGCAGTCGGGTTTCTGCGTGTGCGGCACGACGCATCGTGCGGACGGCGACAGAGTAGGCGTGTCTGGAACGGCTTTGGCTGGTTGCAGACGCGTGTCGGCAGCGTGTCAGGCGCAGGGACGTACCTCTCGCAGGCTATAGAGGGTGCACAGAGTGGCGGGACGCGAGCAGTCTGGACGCGTTGTTCGACGCGTTCCGGTACGCAGGAGGTAGAGTACGAGACTTACCAGGCGCGTATGGACGCTCTCTGAGAAGCGGACGGGCGAAGACGCGAGGAGCTTGGATGGGTGTCGGACAAGTGCATAGCGCGTTGCAGTTTGGGTGCGAATACATGCAGTGCTACGGCGGGTGGGCGTGTGTGCTGCGTGCGAGTGCGTGGTGGGCGAGGGAGGCGAAGGCGGACGATGCTGTGCGGGACAGGGCATCGCATCGAGCATGCGGACCTGTCGTCGGGGACGGTGTGGAGACTGCATCGAGTGCCAGTGGTACGGGGACGCTCAACTCAGGTCGGGAGAATGGCCGCGGGGGCTATAGCGGGCGTGTGAGACGCTGGGAGGCGCGTCTCGCAGGGAGAGCGGGCGCTGACAACCCCGTTGA
Organism: Sanghuangporus lonicericola; assembly: GCA_016618145.1. NCBI lineage: Eukaryota > Fungi > Basidiomycota > Agaricomycetes > Hymenochaetales > Hymenochaetaceae > Sanghuangporus > Sanghuangporus lonicericola. Next base: position 160 of record WJSG01023933.1, on the reverse strand, counting down.
TAATCTTCGTCTCGTCGACCCCGACGGCCACCATCCGCGACCATGACGCACCTGCTGCCCCCCCACCACGGCGACCTGAACCTGTCGCACTCGTCCCTGCAGACCGCGCTGCAGATCGACCCCAATCAGCCGCCGCCCACGACGCCGCAGCAGCAACAGG
>WJSG01023927.1:0-23002 GCA_016618145.1 Sanghuangporus lonicericola | reverse complement strand
CTGGCCAACTTCTGGCATATCACGATAGACAGCATCTCACAACTCGCCCGCACTGACGGCTGATGATCTCCGTATGTGGAGGGCCCATTCGAGCTCATTACCGGCGATCCTCTTGAGCGGCAGCGGGCCTTAAAATTCATCGCGGTTGACCAAGATTGACCATATCCTTGAACATCACGCCGGGCGACCTGGTGCCAGTCCTGTCGAGTTTGGAACAGCGAGCCCATGTGCTGATCTGAGCCGACGCCTGATTCAGTCTCGAAAGGTCGGCTTTCAACGTGAACGTCGCTCGGACCGGACACAGGCACGGGGTATGAATGCAAACATAGGCCAGCATAGGCGGCTTGCGACAACACCCGAGGCCGTGAGGGGCGATATCGGCCTGCGTGGAGCGTGCTCCCCAGTCCTTTATCGAGGAGGACGTTAGCTGTACTAGTATATATTACGACTGCCCGACGTTACAGCTCCGGCTCGCGTACAATGATATCGATAACGTTCCTGCCAATGAACAGCTTTAGCACAACGCGCGCATCCGCGAGATCCAAGGAACGTACCGCAGATGCATAGTCGTGCCGCTCTGTACGTCGGTCAGCGTCAGGACGTCGATCGAATGAACCCCCGGGGCGAGCGCGAGGAAGTCCATCCGGACGGACTGACATGTCGACGGTAAGAGAGGACTGCAAACCCCGAATCAGCAACAGCAACACACCACGAACTCCCGACGAGACGACGTACCCAATGCGCACACGGTTCTCCAGCGGAATGATCCCCGGCGGCGGCAAGTCACCCCTCCCGCCCGCCTCCCGCTCCTTCTTCGCCTTCCTCCGCCTTCGCCGCTCGTCCGGATAACTCACCTCAAACCTCCTCGTCCACGACGACTGGTTGAACACAAAAATATCGAGTGTGAAATGGTCCAGCGGATATAGCTCGCCCGCGTGGTGGTGCGCCGCCTTCTTCCCGCCGCGGTCGCGGTCGCGATGGTGAGGCGCAGGCAGGAGCCCGACCGACACGACGATCGGCTCCCCGCCCACGTCGTGCCCAGTCGAATTCGGATCCAGGGGCTGCTCTTGCTGCTGCTTGAGCACCCTCATCGGGTCCATGCCCGTGAACGCGCTGAAGCCGCCGACGGTGGGTCCTGGGGTCTGCGGGAGGCTGCCTCCGCGCTCGCGGCGGATCTCGACGCTGGGACCGACGGCTCCGGGCCCGGACTGCTGCGCGAAGGGTGTCTGCCAGAACGGCGTTGGGGGAACGGCCCCTCCTGGGGAGTTCGGGTATGCGGGGTATGCGGGGGTCCGAGGAGTTGGGGGGTCCAGGAACTCGTTGATGGTGCTCGCGCTGTCGGTCTGGGAGTGTGTGAAGCCGGCGGGCCGGTTCATGGGCGGAAGAGGTAGAGGTGGACTCGTCGGCGCGTCGAACGTTGTCGGCGAGCGAGGGAACGAGGCTTGGAACGCCACGGACGGCGGAAGGTAGGACGCACGGTTGGGAATGTTGAGTGTCTGCCCTGTCGGCGTCGGACTCGAGTGGAGAGGTGCAGAGAGCGGCTGGTTGTTAGGATTGAGCATCGAGGTGGAGCTCTGGTAATTCATCGGTGACTTCGGCATACGCGCGTACTCGTGAACGGGTGTCTCGAACGCAGCGAGGGTATGGCGCTTGCTACCAGCTACCGCGGTGAGGGGGATCACACTGCGCGTGGTAAGAGGCGTGAGCGTCCGTGCCGGTGGGGCGAGAGGCGCAGTTGGGAAGGGCGATGCGGGGGTCGGTAGCACGAAGTACTGTTGGCTTTCATCGTCCTCGAGCTCAGCGGATTCGCGCTTCTGTTGCCGCGTGATGCTGGAGGACGCGAGGTCGAGCACGCAGTTCCAGCGCGAAGGAAAGACGTTCGTGGGGTATACAGGGCTGCCGTCATTCGGCTCGAACGGTCTGACGATGAGGTGGATCGTCACCGCGCGCTGCAGCTCGTCCGCGATTCCTCTCTTGTCGGCACCGACGGGTCGCGCCAGGGAGAACTCGTCGGCCTCTGGCCCGCGCAGGAATGAAACTGCGTATAGCAAGTTAACTTGCTCGCGGGGGCCGACATCAAGGGGGAATGCATCCGACTCGCTGTCGCCCCAGCCGATGAACGACGCACTCGCACCGGTCCCGCTGATGGAAACGTCGACGCGCTCGACCTCGAAGTGGTACGCGAGGCTCCCCGGCGTCGTCGACGAAGCTCCGGGAAACAGGTTCTCGACCTCGACGCTGAGTACGACCGTGTGCTCTTCGTTCCCGGCCTCGCGCTGTTCCCGCTCCTCGAGGATGTCCTCGTCGAGGTCCGAGTCCGAATCGGACGCACCGGGGTCGGTCTGTCGAGGCTTCGAGAGCTTGCCGCCGTGCGATCCTTGCGGTAACAGGAAATACGGCACGAAGACCGTCCGCATGCGCACGCGGAAGCCCATGTGCGTCTTCAGCGTCTTGCGGAAGGACTTGCGTAGCGTAGCGGCGCGAGGGAGACTGCCCGTGGGTGGCGGAGATGTGATGCCGCTCGAGTACGCAATGGGAGTCTCCGTGGTCGCGGCGGAGGGTGGAGGACCTAGGGCGAACTCGTGCATGCGAGTGTTCATGCCAAGCCGAGTTGACGGGAGCGAGAGCCGCTTGGACGAGTCGTTGAACGTCGGCCCTGCCGGTCTCTGTCAGCTCCGACAGTTTGACAGTACGAACGGTGCATGACTGACCATGCGCGATTCCCTCCAGCAGATTGACTTCCTGGAGGCCGGAGAGCAGCTCGTCGTCATCGCTCGCCGCGCGCTCGTCGGTCGCGCCATTCGGTCTGGTTGGAGACAAGAAGTCGTTGCCAGACTTGAGTCCACCTGCTGCGTCGGCGAGTGCGATGAGTGCGGCCAACGCCTGCCGGGGAGCCGTAACGGGAAGGGGCTTGTGGCGGAGGGTGGTGGATACGGTGATGCACAGGAGAGGGTCGGGAACCTTGGTGACCATATACACTGCGCGAACGCTCAGAGCGTATCGAGGTTGAGAGTATACGGAACTTACAAACGAGGACGGACATCTTGTAGACGGCCATCCAGGAACGCTCGGACGCGTTCCATATGATCGCGAACGCCTCCTTGTCGCGGTTGTCGGACTCGCCCCAGACGGCGGAGACAAGCGGCGTGCCCTGAGACTGAACGTATTGCAGGTCGGACTGGGCAGCGGATGGGATAGGATGGGGAGTGTGAGGAGGGAACATGGACGCGTTTCCCGCTAGCAAGTTGCCTGGCCGGTTACGCTGCATCGAGCTGTTCCGAGGAGGCGGCATGGACAGGCGCGAATGGCCCGGAGCGTCGGGCGTGCTGGAAGACGGAGAGATGTACGAGGTTTCATAGGAGATTTGCAAGTGGGATAGGTAAGTGAGGAGATGTTGTGGGGGATGGGGATGGCTGTCCGTCGGAGGGTCTTGTTCGGAGGACAGAGGGAAGCGAATGGTAAGGTAGAAGTCGAGGTTCTCGTCTGCGGTGGAAAAGTTCGTTAGCATACCGTATACACGATTGCTCCGCAGTCTGCATAACAACACGACCTAAGTGACGCTCTGCGCAAGGCTCGGTGTCTGTGTCCGGCGGACAGTACGGGGATTGATCCGCCGGATAAAGTTCCTGCTCGCTCAGAGAAGACAAAATGTTCGTGTTGCTGGGACGTGTTCCGAGTTGAATGCAGTAGCCATCCAGTTCTTGTTACGATGCGGCGAGCCCACGCGGTGGGACGACCGAACTTGATGCAAATAGACAACTCACCGAAGAATGCCGCCTTCCTATCCGACGAGGGTTCTCGCATTCGAGAGATCCACTCCGCTGCCCGCTCGCCATGATACTCGGTCGGGAACTCCAGAGATGGCGGGGGCGCTATGACCTCGAGAATGCTGGTTTCGAATAGGTCTTCATGGTTGGACATTCGGCCAGCGACACCAGAATATTGCAATATAAGATGACTGAGCCGATAGCGATACGACGCGAGCCAGTCTGAGTGTGTTCAGCAAGTACAGCGGTTGTCGGGGGAGGAGAGTCGTGCCATTCAAAGCGCTCGTCATACAACTCTGTCTCTTATGTACCAGCTCTTGTCGCCAGCTGCAGCCAGCTACTCCTCCTGTCATCTCTCTTGCGGTCTCGACGGGCGCAAAGCCCTGCAGATTGACTACTCGCGCGCCGCTGGCCTACCTACCAAGCCGTGTTCTAACATCTGCCTCGCTTGCGCATCTTTCTGCTTCTCCTCGCCGTCTCGCGCTCTCGCATGCCGCTGCCTGCACCTCTTCTGACGATCCGGACCAGATCGACATGCCCAAGGCTGCTAAGACTGGTTTCTACGCAGTTGCAAGAGGTCGCGTCCCTGGAGTCTACTCGTCATGGTACGCGCGATCTCTAGTCTCCGAGACGTCCGGGGTCCCAACTCACACTCGTGCTCGCTAGGGACGAATGTCAACAGCAAGTCTCCGGCTTTATGGGAAACAAGCATCAGAAGTTTCCAACACTCGAGCAGGCCAGGGCGTACCTCGCGCAGCAACGAGTCATCATCGGCGAGTCTACCGCTAGCAGTTCTTCCGCGCCGCCCCCTCCATCACGCCGAACAAACGGCTCCAAGCCCTATGACAAGCCGGCACCAACGAACGCGGCCCCGCAAGACACGCCGTGCGGCTCCAAGTGGGCCGCACTGACGACCGAAGTCATCGCGGACGAGAGCGGGTGGGACGTGGTGTACTCGGACGGCGCGTGCAAGGGCAACGGGAAGGTCGGCTCGGCCGCGGGCATAGGTGTATGGTGGGGCGCGAACGATCCAAGGTACGCACTCGTCACTCTGTCACCTCTCCCCTCAACGCAATGGGCAACAGAAACCTCGCGGAGCGCTGTCCGGGTTGTCAGACGAACAACCGCGCCGAACTTATCGTTCGTCTGTCTGCTCGCGTGCTTCCTTTTTCCTCGCTGAACCCTGCTAGGCTATCGTACGCGTGCTCGAGACGACCCCACACACGAAGCAGCCGCTCCTGATTAAGACCGACTCCAAGTACAGTATAACTTGTAAGTCCGCCGCGTGCGGTTGCCCCCGTAGCCGTCTACATCTCCAACCACCCCGCAGGCTTCCGCGAATGGATGCCGAATTGGCTACGGAACAACTTCAAGTCCTCGACCGGCGAGCCCGTGAAGAACGCCCCGCTCATTCGATACCTGTCCGCCCTCCTCGACCAACGCGCACGCGGAGGCCAGAAGGTCGGTCTTCTTTCGCACGCAATCAAACCGTGTCTGAATTGAGCGCACGTCTACACGTCGTACAGGTCCATCTTCAGTACGTGAAGGGACACGCCGGCATCGAAGGCAACGAAGGCGCGGACTACTGCGCGAACCAGGGAGCGGTACTCCCGCAGGCGCCCGAACGCGACTGGGACGCCCTCATCGACGACCTCCAGAACGTCACCGCCGAGGTACTTTTCTACTTCTGCCCGAGGGACGTGTCCCGCCCACTGACGCCGTGCAGCTCTCTGTGCAGCCCGAAGCCTTGCCAACAGCAGACGCATCGCAGACGGAACTCGAGGTACAGTCGGACATGGCGTGACACATTTGGTGAGGTTCATACATATCTTCTGTCATTCGCAGGAGTATGCCCCAGAACTCGCGTGTGTTGACCATCGCAAGAGGACAGAACTTGAGGTGCTGGGCTACAAGACGTGAGGCGCGTCATGTCACGCGTGACTAGACGCGTTTTCCCGCATTGGCTCAGGCGTGCTGTCCTTGGAGCACACACCGACTCTGTCAGCTTGTCGAACGTCCATCACTGTATGTTTCCATCTCATTTGTGCGTGATACAGCCTGAGACTCGAAGCTCGGGCTCAGTCGACCCAAAATGAGACTCAAACCCATCGAGTCCGCCTCCGATTGGCATCGACGCCAGTTTCCGGCCGCATCGCTCCCGCTACGGCCTCAAAGATCACGACCGCAGGGTCCATCCTGAGCTGTATACCCTCTTTGCTACGCTTTCGAATTCTCGTTCACGTTAACGGAGACACTGGTCGCGCAACCGTACGTGTTCTACATGTTGGCAGTTGCTCAATAAGTATTGGAGCGAGCTTCTCACTGTCAGTACTGGGAGTCTGATCAGACCTTTGCGAATCTGACGAATCGCGACCAGGCTACCTATACCATGCCTCATCATATCCCTGCCCGCTCGCAGCTGCACCGAGTTATGTATGTTCGCAATCAGCTGTAGGTGCATTCGCAATTAATCAAGTTCGGGGTTGCGGACTGCGGCATTCGCACGTGAACTCGGGTTGCCGTCATCGACTCACTGCCCGAGTACCGCATGCCCGTGCCATCGACGACCGCGATAAAGCTTGCGCAGGGCAGCCTCTCGCGTCCGTGCTCCTGCCATGACCTCGTCTATCCAAGTCGTGATCCCGCCGACGACATACTGTTCTGGAAGCTACGTCGAGGGCGAAGTACGGCTCAACTTCCGGCATCTGCGAGAATATGGAGACCGATTCGAGAAGATATGGGTCACTCTCAGAGGACGCATTATATGGTACGTAGTTCATCCCATCACCATTTCGACGTCTCCCTGAAGATTGTGGCCAGCGTATGCGCGGATAACGACTCCGAGGATTGCGAAACGATCCCGCTCTTTGACCTCAGCCGCATGTTGTGGACCTACGGCTCCGAGTATCCACCGCCGGACTCTGACGTCCTGCGGCTCTTCTTCCGCTTCCAGCTCCAGGACGACATCCCTCCGTCCTTGCTCGACCGCGCCGGGCCCGGAGGAACTGCTGGCGTGATGTACTCGCTCACCACGGTGGCCGTCCGTGCTGGCGGCTCTACGAGACCGTGGACGAAACATACGCCCATCGTGATCGTGCCGCGCGACGATGTGAGTCCGCTTCTGACGCAAGCCCTGGTTACGGATGCCTTCGCCTGGAGGACGGTGCACAAATCGAAGCAAGTTAGGAGAGCACTGTGGGGAGACTACGCGACGGTTAGGGTCGAGGTGCGCCGTTTGACTCGGACTCGGAAGACGCACCCTCTGTGACCACTGTTCGACAGCTGTCCGTCCCAGACGTCCCCGTGTTCCCTCTGTTCACGCCCGTTCCGTTCAAGGTCGACGTCACGACTACCACCGCCAAGCTTACCCGCCGCATCAAGACGGATGGACGTGCGGATTCCGGACCTACGCAGATATTTCCTACACCCCCTGCTGACGCCTCCGAGTTCGTATTCCAGCTTGTGCGGCGAACACAAGTCCGCGTGCAGAAAAGGGAAGAGACGATTCGGTCGGTCACTGCGTGCGCGCCTTGCGAACACGTCGATGTCAACGTTCCATCCAAGGAGTGGGTCCCGACGCCCGACGCGCCGGGCTGGTCGCACTTGAGCTCGAACCAAGAACGCGGCGTGTGGGCACAGGGCGGGCAATACTCGTCAACGTTGGCCTTCAACGTCCCGCCCACGTTCAGCGTCGGCGATCGGCTTGGATGGGAGGTACGCCTCGACAATAAACCGTTTATCGTGCGCAGCTCTCTCACGAGAGGCCTAGTATCACCTGAAGCTCAAGGTGCCCTTTCCCGGGTCCGGCAACGACGTGGAGGTCGAGATGCCCGTCACCATCGTTTCAGGTATCAACAAGCCGGTGCCTCGCAAGGAGCACCAGCCCCATTCGCATAACCCCCGGCTCAGTTCTTGGGCCCCATCTACTTCGGAGCTGTCTCTTCCGTCGTGAGTGTGCCTTCTGATATTTGTTGCATGCTTTGACTCATGCGGCGCACAGGGAGTACTGGCAGGGGCAGGGCACTTGGGCCTGGAATGAGTTCAATAGGGGGATTGAGACGCAGGTCCCGACGGCTTGACCGGTCTCCGGAAGCACCTCACTCAGCTCGACCACTCAGCGGACCCGGATGCGGGCACGCCGTGCCACCCGCCCCAGCACAGTGCAGACTTTGCAAGTGGATCACCACCAGGCCAACGCCTGCACCACGGAGCGCGGGGTGAACGTCGCGCTTCAGCCTCTTCATCTCCATCATCTTCCGACCGAGCCCGCCCTCTTGACGGCTGACTGCTATGATGTCCCGCCTCGGACGCGGCGGGGCGACGCCTCTGAGCTCAAGCTTTCCCCCCCCCCCCCCCTTAGGCGGCGCACGACGTCTCACAACCCGGATATCTGTGCTGCAACTGCGGACTCCACCCGGGTCCGCACGCCGCCTGGGGGATATAGCAGTGCATCGTCCACAAGGGCGATCGGCGATCCCTGAGACCCGCGACGGGCCCTCCCGATTCTCAGTTCTCAGTTCGACGCTCATCTCTGCTATAACTATATGATACCGGCACCTCTCCGCCCAGTCCGTACCTACCGTCCTCACTCGCTCGTCCCCGCGCACGCGAGCGGTTCCGCGGTCAAGTAGTGCACTCGAGTCCGCGCAAGTACTCAAGCTCATCAGAACCCGCCCGGCTCGCACTTATATAGCCACTCTCGAACGTAAACACCTCCCTCCCCTCCCCACGTACCACCCCACACCCGGCCGCCCGCAAAACATGCGCGTGTATGATTGTTTCAATTTCATTGAGTTGGCGATACAATACTGCTTGAAGAGCACGGACCTACAGACACTGATTCTGAGATAACGACCGGAGCACGCGTGCGCACACACAACTAGGGGTATCACAACACGAGCCACGAGCCACGAGCCACGAGCCACAGACACAGACAAGGCAGGCCGCAGGCCGGCACAGACAGAGTTACACTGATTGCTACGACGAGGCAAGTACTAGTACTAGTATACCACAACGGACAGACGGACAGACGGACGGACGGACGGACACATGNGCAGGCCGCAGGCCGGCACAGACAGAGTTACACTGATTGCTACGACGAGGCAAGTACTAGTACTAGTATACCACAACGGACAGACGGACAGACGGACGGACGGACGGACACATGGGACGACAAGAGATGAGATGGACGCGCTGGCTGCATAGATCGAAGATCGTGAATCGTGAATGGGTGAATCGTGGGATCGCAGACGCGGGCGCGGTGGTAGTACAGGACATTGGGGATTGGATATCGGACATCGGATATCGGGGACGGCACATGGGAGGGAGGGCGAGCACGGACAGCCAGACACCGGAAGGAACGGGAAGGGAAGGGAGGGAAGGCAAGAACGAGGGAGGGAGGGAGGGGGATTGCCATCTAATGGGTCCGCACAATAAAGGCTACAACAGCGACGATGACGAGGGATACAACCAAGTGACAAACCCATTACGCCGCGGGCGCGGCCGTCGCGGCGTGGTCTTCCGGGCCTGCGAGCGCGCCCTCTGGGACGCCGCCGTTTAGTCGCGAGTCGCCGACCTGGTGGAAGTCTGCGCGCGGGGTGAGTACGCGCTCGAACGCGAGAGAGCACAATGGACGCACCGAGGATCTCGCTGTACATCATGACCTTCCAGGTGTCGACGGGGAGGTCCGCGTCGTTGAAACTCCAGTCGAACTTCTCCGCCGCCTCGGGCTCGTCCGTAGGATCGTGGTACGGCGCGACGTACTCGTGCCCGAGGGACTCGGTCGCCGTGATACGCTTTCGCGGGTCGAACACAAGCATCTTCTCGAGCAAGTCGATCGCTGCAGAAAGGCTACTTAGGGACGCGCGCGAGCAGTATACAAAGGGCACGCACCGACTGGGTCATTGCAGGATAGCTTCTCGCTAAACGGTACGCGTTCGCGTTTTGGCAGGCTCTGCACGAAGCGGAGGGTCTAAACAGCGACATTGAGTGAACGTACAGAAGAACGAACATCTGTATACGCACATTCTCGCTGGCGATGGTCTGGATGACATCCTCTGGGGGCGTACCGAGCAGCTCGGTGATGATCGAAAACTGGTGGACGTCTGCGGGCGCGCAGCAACACGGCATCGCGATCAGCGGACGCTAATGACGTAGGGACGCGCAGTGCACTCACGATCCTTGCCCGGGAAGAGGGGCTTGCCCTCGAGCATCTCCGCGAAGATGCAGCCTGCGCTCCAGATGTCGACTGCGACGTCGTACTTTTGCCATGTGAGCATGATCTCGGGCGCGCGGTAGTAGCGGGTGGAGACGTAGCCGGTCATTTGCGGGTCTTGCAAGCGCGCGAGGCCAAAGTCGCAGATCTGGTTGCCAGATGAGCGAGGGGAGACGGAGCGGGGGTGGATAAGGAGGCGCGCACCTTCAAATCGCAGTTCTCGTTGATGAGGATGTTGCTCGGTTTCTGTGGCGGGATGAGAGAAGGTCGGAGGTACTGACGTGCGCACTCACGAGATCGCGGTGGACGACGCCCGCCGAGTGCACATATTTGAGTCCTCGCAGAATCTGATAGAGGAAGTACTGGATGAACTGCTTCTCGAGGGGGCGGGAGGTGAGGAGACGGTGGAGGTCGGTGCCGAGGAGCTCAGTAACAAAGTAGCTGCAATGCGGTCAGGAGAGTGGCACGCGCAGACAGAGAGACACGCACATGTCCTCGAGGGGCGAGATGAAGACGTCGCTCAAGCTGATGATCTGCGGGGATGTCAGCACAACCCAAGCACGAAGAGGGCGCACGCACGTTCTCGTGCTGGATGTGCTTGAGAAGCTTGAGCTCGCGGTATGTGCGCTTGGAGAGGACGGGGGTGCTGAAGGGCTTCATGATCTTCTTGATCGCGACGGACGAGCCCGTGAGCTGATCCTTTGCAGAACTGCGGGCGGGGTCGCAACGGGGCCTGGACGAGTTACGCGGGCGACTCACCATACGAGACCGAACGCGCCTGTCCAAGGATTCGCATGAGGGATCGGGGGCTATCGCAGAAGAGGACTCACCCATTCCGACGGGCTGGAGGTCGACATAGCGAGTCGTGACCTGCGGGCGGAGGCTTGCATCTCGGGCACGGACCGAACGAGCGACATACACACCTCAAAGGACGTCCCGAATATGCTGAGCTTGACGAACGACATCGCAGAGAAGTTCTGGGGACGAGGAGACGGGCGGCGGGCGACAAGAAGATTGCGGGAGGAGGAAGGAGGACGGGGTCGACGATGAACCGTCCCCTCGCTTATCTAAGCCGCCCCATCGCTGACCCTACTCCCGCCCCGCACCCGCGATCCCCCTCCGCTCTCCCTCCCCGCCGCCCACTACCGCCCGCTAAACCACCCAGCCCCGCGCGCGCCATCCCTCCCTCCCTCCTCCATTTTCTGCGCGATTTTGTGCGTCGAGCTGTCGCCGCTGTACGCTGCACACGGCGAGCTAGGGTTAGAATGACGTCGGTGGCGATGCGTACGTGGCCGTTGCACGGTGGGCAGTGACGTCGTTCTTCGGTGCCTGTGAACGCGTTGGGCGTGCCTTGCTTCGAAGCAGCGTCGCCGGGTACCTGCGTGCGCGGGTTGTCTGCTCGTGAGGCTCGCTCGACGTTCTCTTCTCTCTCTCGCTTGGAATCTGCGACATCTCGTGCCCGACTGGACGGGCGAAGGGCGACGCGATCGGCACTCTCTATCGCTATCAAGAGCGAGCAGCACAGGTAATTGCAAAGGAAGAGGATACTCATTGGAACGAACGTTGCGAAGGTCGCGCGAGCCTAGAGCGTACTTACCCTATCGGAAGAGGATAAGTACTCGACTCGCAGTTGCCAGTACACGCGTGAAACGGCGCTCAGTAGCTAAGTATCTCAGAACCGCGCAATAGAGAAGGTCACTCACCTCTGCCCACCCGTGTTTGCAGCAGAAATGGCAGACTTGCGTCGCCCTCGAGATGTCCGCGTCCTCCCTTCACAGCGCGAGCGGGTGCTCCGATGCAAGACCTTTTGAAGGAGTCGCGCGAGCCCTCCCGATTGGACGAACGCGATGGTCCGGGACATCCCCCGTTCTCACTGAGGCAGGGTATGCGGTATGGAACTACGCCAAGCTTGCGAGATGCGAAGACCGGCAAGGGAGATGTCGTCCGTATGGGCTTCAGGTGTATAGGCTCTAGACGATGGGCGATGTCAAATCCGCAGTGTCTTCCTCTCGTCCCGAAGCAAACGACCGCGGGAAGGGCATCTGGTGCGCGCATACGACGCTGCAGAGAAGCCTGGCGGAGGTGGAGGACCTCGGACTGTTGGCGTGCGCTCCCAGACACGCTACAGCCTACATACGCAACCGAGTCCGCCGCTGTTCACTGTCAGTATTGACTCTGTTGAGGCCGCCGATCCGGGCCTCGAGTGCGGCAGAGCGAGAGAACTGCGTGGGTTGCGGGCCCGCGAATAGACGAGAGGGACGGTGGGAGAATAGGCAGCTAGCCTCGCGAGTGACACTGAAGCAGCTCGTTGCGTCTTCGACATGCGGCGTGCCCGACGCCGTCGCCGACTCGACGCTCTGAGTCTGTGATGCGACAGCGACCATGCCAGTGCTCGTACCATCCCGCCGTCCCGACTCCCACCGCATCCCGCATCCCAAACGGTGAACGGTAGAACGCTGGTCTGCTAGCGACGTTCCAGCCAGTTCTCAGCGGGAACTTCACTTACCTCGGCTTCTTGCAGCAGAGCCTGGAGGCCGTCCTCGCGGTCCCTAGTGCTGCATGTGCGCGTGCAGGAGCGACAGGGAGCGCAGCGCAGCGGTGGCGTCACGTCTACGTGCTACTGTCTTGCAGGCTGCAGGCGTCCGTCTGTGCTCGCGGGAGGGCGTTATATCCGTGCGGATCGTGCTAGACTGGATCTCGGTACTCGGCTCGACGGGGAGTTCGAAGTGGCGATACCCCGGGGCCGAGCTCCGCTGCGATTCATCTGAAGCGCAGGTTCTTGAAGGGAATGCGGGCCTCCAAGCTTCGAGGTGAAGCAACAGCTGCTTGGTCAAGTCCCTTGCAAGCTGTTGCAGTTGCGGCTTGCCGGCCTGGATGGCAGGACATGTCGTGCGGTGGGTACGCGTCGCGGGAGCAACGAGTGTCTTCGAGAGCGGTATCGAGGGTGTGGAGACTCGAGGTCGGAGAGGAGAGTACGGGGTGGTACACGTTTGGCATTGACAGTCATCCGTGGACCGTGTCGTCCTCCTCTCTCCGATGTGCAGGCTGGGACCGGTGCGACTGAGTCAGTGCGTCGGTGCGTCGGTGGCTGTCGACGGAGCGCAGCACGTCGGACTCACGGACTTGAGGCTGAGTATGCATATGCGGATGCTCCTGGAGCCACCGAGTGCGCTGTGACTCTGGCGGCGGTTGCGTTCCAGCTGGCCGCAGGGGTCGTACCGGGAGTGCTGGTCGTGGAGTGTTACCAGCACTAGTGCTGCTTCCTCCCAGTGTGCGCGACGAGCCTCGGGCGTCGTGCAGCTCTCGAGGCGGGACAATCGACTGCACGAGTGGTGGGCTCGGACTCCTGCGAGTCAGCACAGGCACAGTATCGAGCTGGCCGGCCATCGACGCCGTACGCGCCTGGGACGTCCGTGAAAGGACCCGAAGCACGCAGGTGAAGCTTGCCGACTCCCGTCGTCCGGCGACTGGACGTGGGTGAGGCGCGGCGGGCGCGGAGAGTGTCGTGTTTGTATTAGGCTGCAGGAGGATAAGGAGCGAGGGAGAGGACGGGAATTGGTAAGCAGTCACCCGCACGCTCGCCCACCCACCTGCTCGTCCTCGTCTGCATCGTCCGCAGCGTCTCGACCGGCGCCGACGGTCTGTTCCGCCAGTGGGCCTCGTTGGCGGCGGACGTCTGCGCGGAGCCGGTAAGTATCGACCTGTTTCTCATTGCGGAGCACGAGCTGACTCACAGTGACCTTGCTTGCAGCGCGCACAGACCCGGAAGACGTCCCGGCGTGGCAGCGGGTGTGCAGGGTTCCGCAGCGCGTAGCTGAGCGGTGGAGGGCGGGCTTGATACCCCCTGTGTGTGCATTGGAGGACGTGGGACTTAGGTAGCATTCATGTCGCAGCGGCGGGTGCAGGCATGTAATTACGGAGTTCAGACTATCGCCAGATGGCAAGGTCGTGCGTGTTGTCGGCCCTCTAGGCTCGGATACTTGACGGGCAACGAGGATAAGCAGCTAGTCACTGACCATACCCAGCAGAAGACTCGCCACCTCACGCCTTTCAGTGCAGTTGCAGTTGAGTTGCAGACACCTTGCTGAGTGACGGAGCGAACGAGAGGCGTCGTTCCCGAATAGGCAGCAGCCACGCGAGCACGAGCGCCTCTCTGTGGGTGACCTCATCGTGGTGGACTTGCTTCTGAGTTTGTCGCTGCGATGTCGTTCGTCCGAGCTTCTCTCGCTGCCCGCTCAGCCGTGCGTTCTCTCTCTCTGCTCGCTGTTCCTCGCTGACGTCAGAGCAGGTGCGGCGGTACTCGACTGCCCCTGCGGCCAAGTCGCCGTCCAACCTCCCGTTCATCCTCCTCGGCGCAGGTACGCCATCCCTCCGCTGAGCCCACCCCGCTCCTCACACGTCCCCAGGCACCGCTGGCCTCGCCGGGTACATCTATCTCAGCCGCATCGACGGCGCACAGGCCGCCGCGAAGCCCAAGATCTCCGACAAGAGCGCCCTCGACCCGCAGAACTTCCTCGACTTCAAGCTCAAAAAGGTCGAGCCCTACAACCACAACACCGCAAAGTGCGTCTCTCTCTCTTGCGTTCCCTGACGTCCGCCGACGCGCCGCAGGTTTATCTTTGAGCTCCCGCCCGACACCGCGTCCCTCCTCCCCGTCGCGTCGTGCGTCATCGTCAAGTCTTCCCCCGATGCCGCCCCGCTCGTCGACGCAAAGGGCAAGCCCGTCATCCGTCCCTACACCCCCATCTCGCCCTCCGACCAGCCCGGCGAGCTCACCTTCCTCGTAAAGAAGTACGAAGAGGGCAAGATGTCCAAGTACATCCACGACATGCACCCCGGCGACAAGCTCTCCATCAAGGGTCCCATCCCCAAGTTCGACTACAAGAGTGCGTCCTCCTTCTTCTGCTTCTCTCGTTGGGTCTCGTTTCTCGTTTCTCCTTTCCCGTTCCCCGTTTTTCGTCTGGCCGAACGAGGAGGTGCGAGGGCGTCTGTCGAGCTCGTCCATGCCGAACCGCTGACGCAGACTCTCGGCAAACGCGACCTGTTCCCCTCGCCTGCGCAGTCACTGAGTCAGACCGCGAGCGTGTTGCGAGGGCCCCTGGACGAGAGCGCGGTTCCTCGCCGCGTGCAACGCTCAAGACATTGGAGCTTGCGCGCGAGCGATCGTTCCCCTCCCATGCACGCGCAGTTTTCCCTGTCTGCTCACGTTCACTGCGTCGCCGCTTCGTCCCGTACCTGCGCGTGCATACCGGACACTTTTGGTCGCGTGTCGTACAACTCGGGACGGGCGCACGGGTGCGTGTCTGCCCACTCGAGGAGAGTCGTGCACTTGCGCTGGGCAGTGCGAAGCGGATTTGGGCCCGCCTGGGTCTGTGCTGGACGAGCGGAGACGACGGAGACTCGGACGTGTGGACGTGGGCGCGGCGTGCGACTGTCGATCGTCGACGCGGCACGGAGGAGAGGCTGTATGGCGCGTCCGAGAGCGCACTGTGGTTGAGGAGGAGTCGGCGCGGGAGGCGAGGCGGGTCGTGCTCGGTGCTCGGTGCTCGGTGCTCGTTGCTGCGAGAGTCGTGCGCGCTCCGAGGTCGGCCGAGTCTGTTTGTCGGACTTGGGTGCGTGCGGGCTCGCGATGCATCTGGAATCGTCCCGCCGGGATTCAGATGCGTCGCGTCGAGAGTGAACTCTATCAGTAGCCCTGGACTGCTTCGCTATCGTTACCTGGGCGTTGTGCCTCGAGCTGGTCGCAGCTGGAGCGTGCAGTCGGTCCATGTCGTCCGTCTGCGACGAGGACTCGGAGAGGTGGACGTAGGCGTGGGCGTGGTGTGCGAGCATCGGTCGTGGGGAGGGCGTTTCGGCACGGAGGAGAGGCTGTATGCGTACCCTGGTCTGGGTGTGCCGATCCCGGACGAGAGTGGCGCGGTGCTCGGTGCTCGGTGCTCGGTGCTCGGTGCGAGAATTGCTTGGAGAGTCCGCCGAGTTGCTTGTATTGCATGCGGGACTTCGAGTCGCTTGAGCACTCGTCACCGGGGCCCTGCCATACATGGCTGGGTCAGCGCGCGAATATGTGAGCAACGCGGGCTCATTCAGCGATCCAGGGATCGGTCCGGCGATTGCGCGTGCGAAAGGACCTGGGACTCGAGTTCGGATTCGTCGTAGTCGCTCGCCGGAGGATTGTTCGTTCGCGGGTAGCGGGCAGCGGGACACGCACACCTGAGTCTTGAGCTGGGGAATGGTTAACGTCAACACTGTGCGTGCCCTGTTGTTCATGCAGGCTGTATGCACCCCGTGCGAACGGAATGCCGGTCGAGGGACGACGCACAGGAGAGGCGGTGATGCGTGGTTTCATGTATGCCGGTGGTAAGCCCGTCAGACGAGTGGGTGTCCGGCCAGGGCAGTTTGTCGTACCCGAGTTCCGCGTGTCTAAGTGCGCCTCTGGGAGACGTATGAGACGTGGACGCGTCTGCGCTCGCCCTGCTGGAGCGCGGAACCGGGCGGTTTCACGTGTGGCGTACTCAAATTCGCTGCATCGGCGCACGGATCAACGACTCACGGCCGTGTAGGCGTGTCGACACTCGTCCTGCCGGAGTGCAAACCATGCCGTCCGTTCCTGTGCGGACGAGGTTCGATTCCGACGTTGCGAGCAGTCCGCTCTCGTCGAGCGGATTCTTAGCATGCATTCACTATGATCAGATGCGCGCATACGGTTCGGCGGCGGTCGAGGTCGTCCGCGCCAGCTGGAGGATGACTCGTTCGCGGAAGCACGAGACGCATTCCAGTTCCACCAGCTTATATGGGATTGCACCTGCCGGTCGCA
Source organism: Sanghuangporus lonicericola (assembly GCA_016618145.1). NCBI lineage: Eukaryota > Fungi > Basidiomycota > Agaricomycetes > Hymenochaetales > Hymenochaetaceae > Sanghuangporus > Sanghuangporus lonicericola. The sequence goes on along the minus strand of WJSG01023927.1, from coordinate 6,207 downwards.
TGCAGGAGACCGTTGTTCACTGATCTTGCGTCGTTATCCTATCTACTCCTCATGTACAGCATGCTGACATCCTCGCAGTTAACCAGTTCGACGAGGTCGGCATGATCGCCGGTGGCAGCGGCATGTGAGTCCTCCCTCCCCCTCCCTCCTTCCGTCTCCGCTGGCGCTCACGCACCCGACAGCACGCCGATGTACCAGATCCTCGAGCACGCGCTCAAGGACCCGTCGAACAAGACGCGCTTCACGCTCATCTTCGCGAACGTGACCGAGAAGGACATCCTGCTCAAGGAAGAGTTCGACACGCTCGTGAAGAAGCACCCGAAGACGCTCAATGTCGTGTACACCGTCGACAAGGCCGAGCCGGGCTGGAAGGGCCCTACGGGGTACGTGAACGAGGAGCTGTGCAAGCAGTATTTGCCGTCTGCGGACCTCGGGGAGAAGGCGAAGATCTTTGTGTGCGGGCCCCCTGGACAGGTCGCCGCGCTTGCCGGCAAGAAGGAGGGGATGAAGCAGGGCGAGTTAGGCGGCGTGTTGAAGGAGCTGGGGTACAAGGAGGACCAGGTGCGTCGTTTGCGTCTCGCAAGTGTGTGGGGGATGCTGACCGTTGGTGCTCTCACTCGTTGCAGGTCTTCAAGTTCTAAGTTCTAGAGTAGCATGGGCGACTCTCTTGCTTTCGTGCTGTGGACGTACAATCTATCCATGCTGAATACTGCTCCGTCGCATGGCGGTCTGTGACTCCCAAGCCTGAAGTGGAGACAAGTCAGAAGGATATGCGGTGACAAGCGCGATGCGTACGTTCCTCTCCACACCCTACTGTGTCGTTTATCGTTGGTTCTTTCATGGCTGTTATGAGCGGGGCGGAGGGACATCATCCCTGCGATTGTCGGCGTTGGATTCGGTCGATCGGCACAGATTGCGTGAGCATTGTTAAGACTTGGGTGGAGTGCTCACACCTCATTGTAGCAGTCTCTGCAGTACAGGAAGAGGGCTATATAGGACGAGGCCGCCGCGAGCGAGTCGCCGTTGGGGTCAAGTTGGGGTCGTGACACGATGCCGCGGCTTCTATGTGCGAATTTGTCACGGATGATACTGAACTCGAACCACCGTCATGTTTCTTGCATGCTCATAGACTACGTGTTCCAAGCAACGCTAATGAACGCGATCCGATAGTATTCTAGCAGTAATCCGGAGTTTCGAAGCCATGCTCACGGGTCTAGGGCTCGCGGCGCATTGCGTCTTCACGTCGAGAGCTCCGACTTCACTCCTAGCCTGCCCTGTGTCTTGCGTCTGTCGTCTGTGCTTCGTAACGTGATACCTCTGGTCGTGTCTGTAGGTCCGTGCTCTCCGTAGTAGTGTATCGCTGACTTATTGAAACAACTATACACGCGCGTGTTTTGGGGGCGGGGTGCGGTGTCGAGTGCGCGAGATGCGCAATGTGGGAGAGTGTATGCGGGATGGGGGCATGAGAGGCCGGTGCTGTAGTGCGCGCGGTACGAGCGAAGGCCGAGCTCGAGGCTGAGTGGCTTGCGCGGACTCGAGTGCAGTGTCCGCGGAACGGTGCGCGTGCGCGGGAACGGACGAGTGAGGAGGGTAGGTATAGATGGTTCGAACTTGGCGGAGAGGTGCTAGTAAGCCTTACGTTCAAGTATGATAAGTAGTAGAGAAGAGCGTCGAACCGTACTACTTAATCGGGACTCGGGAGGGCCGTCGCGTCGTCAACGGGAAGATGTTGCGTTGCGGATGCGTTCAGGTTGCAGGTTTAGAGGATCGGCCTCCCCGGGGGAGGTGATTGTGGATGGTGAAGTGCTGTACTCATGCTCCACATCAGGAAGTGGGGTTCGGTTCCACCCGCTCTGTATGGTGCTACCCGGGACTCCGGAACCATGGAATTCCCTCGAATCTTGCAGAATAGGCCGACTCCACACGGAACCGGGTGGATCGCTCGCATTCCATCGCAAGGAGGGCCAATCCATCAGCATGGCCACCGTTCCATCCAGCGCTAGGTAGCCACAGATGGTACGAAGGTCGGGAGGCATGCCTTAGCTCATGGATCGCAACTCCGGCGTGGCGGAGAGTTATTAGCAAGCCTATATATTGACCTATGCATTTATTAGCGAGCCCATAGTGAGAGTACCGAGTAACAAGCGAGTAGATGAAGCGTAAGGTGGTTCTACCATAGAACTAGAGCATGAACTATGTACAGTACATGATCAGAGAGCAAATCGAGAAGAGCGGAGAGTCCAAACAGAAATTGGCTAGAATGAGGTGTCCGTGGATGCAACATGAGTCGTAATAGGGTTCATGAGCTGAGAATCGATGGGCACAACGGTACCCGCAGTATTGAGGCTGCCTCCCTGGGGTGCAGCGCTGCATCTTCATACTGGGTGTCGGAGTTGTCGGGATTGAAGTCGCGCGTCTGCTTCCTGGAGTCCAGCGCATAGGAGCGCTGTTCACGACACTCTTCATCGAGAGCTTCGTCATCTGACGCAGGGTTCGAGTCAGAAATGTCCTTGAATTTCTCGACCAGTGCGCTGAGCCTCGCGTACTCCCGATCCATCTCCTCCGGAGGAGCAAGGGAGATGACCGGCTCAGACACGACCTCTTCTTCAGTACCGGCATGAGATCTTGAATGAGATGGGACGTCAGTCAGTACACGAACAGGAGTTGCGCAGGACGGGGGACTCACAAGCCGCGCTTGAAGAGGTAACAACGATAGCGTCTCCATACTTGACCCATAGAACCTGAGTCGAACTGGTCCAGAGCAACGATGTACTCGTCGTACTTCGTACAGGAGTCCGCTGTGAAATCCATCCGGACGCGTCGTCCGGCTTCCTTGTACATTGATAGGACGTGGTGAATCTACCAGGCAAACATCAGTAACGCTGCACGCGGGACAGGCGTGTCTAGGGCTCACTGCTGTCAACACGAGGGCGATAGTCTCATGGCGGATGGGGTTGAAATGTTCCTGGTAGACGGCGCCAAGAGCATTTGCGTGGAGAAACTATACGAGGTCAATTACCATGCCGATGATCACATGCTGAAAGCGACCTTCCTTCACGTTCAAGTCCTAAAGTATCGATGTCAGATGGTCCACAACCCGCAGTGGATGACAGGTACGTACCTCGTAATGGAAACGGCTATCCTCGAGGAGCCATGAGGCTCGCTCGCGGTTTGCCTCACGCTGCTCTGGGGTTGGGTTGACGTGTAACCCATATACATTCGGGACAAGCTTTGCTGCTTCCCTCCGCACGCGACTTCGTATGTTCGTATCCTCTTGCCTGAACTGATGAGACAGATTCAGCGAACAAATTGTGAGCAATTCACGGAGACCGATATACGCACCATCTGAATGTCCTCCTCAGTCAGCGTATACGAGCCTGTCTCCCACCCAAGAACCTCACAAGCTGCCTCGTAAGCCTGACCGATGAGGCGATCCTTCTCATCCAAAGTGGGGTACGGGTTCTCGGACGAGAAGACTGCCTGTATGATATATCCAGTCCGCCGTATGAGCTGCTGGAGCGAGCCATCGTAGGCGAAGTGCTTGTAACGCCGCTGCTTGGCATTGCGCTCGGCCTGTTTGCGGGCACGAGCTTCCTGACGCTCATGCTCATCTGGATCGTCGCCAATTGAAGCATCACTACGACGCTTCCTGCAAGTGGTGACAGCGGGAGAAGGGGAAGTGGAGGACTCAGACATTGAGCGACTCGGGCCTTGGGCAGAGGCATGGTTCGGAGCAGGGGAACTGAATGAGAGTGCGGAGGTTTGTGATACTGAAAACGTGTATTCAGCATGGCAAAGTAATATATGTTGAGGGGACTCACGAGGCTGACCACTGTTCGGTGCCGAGAAGAGGAACGGGACACTAGGGAATGGCGCAACGGGGTTCACCATGCTTGGTATGGCACCGGAACCATGGGTAGCGGTAACAGATGGAAAGTTATGAACATTGGGCCCCCGGAGGGCATCAAGACGAGCGGACGAGTTACTGAGCGGTACACCATGTACAGAGGCTGATATCTGGGGTATAACAATATGTGTGAGAAGTGCGGCGGATAGACATATGGTTGATTAACTCACCTGAGGCACTGGGCTCGTGTCCTGTGACGAGGCAACACTGGCCATCCCACCCTGCGATGATCCCCGATTACGGCGGCGTGCTCTTACTTCACCAGGGACAATGAAGTCCTCGTCCTCTGAACCGATGCCTTGTTGCTGCATAAGGTCGCCCATCTCATCCTCGTCCTCGTCCTCGTTGTCACTGCCGGCTGACACGGTCTCCTGACCCATGGGATGTGCTTGCACGTGTCCAGGACGAAGGTTCTGGGCAAGCTCTAGCATGAAAATAGAGTCAGCGAACGAATTACGCTGTAGAGGTGTTGATGAACCCACCTGGATCAATGAAACGGGTAGCCCGAATGTTACGCCGAGGACGTTGATTCCCATCCTGCTTGTCTGCTGCCTCCGCGCGTGTCTCCTCATTCTCCTTATTCGATCTCCGAGCCGCATGGCCACCCTGCAGAGCACTGCCTGCGCTCTTCTTCGCAGCGTTCTGAGCTTGGGGATTACCCCCGGTACGGACTCCCTGGCTTGTTCGAGGCACGGTTGTACGCGCTCGTGAGCTTGCTTGGCCTCTGCCACGACCCCTTCCCCCACCACGTCCGCTCATCTAACACGACAAGATCATCCTTAGTACATGTCTTCACGGGTAGATTGATCGCTAGAGTTACCTTGAGTATTCGGGCCAAGCAGCAACAGGTAAAGTGTAGAGTGGATAGAATGTATGAGTTAGTAAAGAAGTGACGTGTCCCGAGGTGGAGGTTGAACTCGGACGAGGGTTACATAAGCGACCCACTCGCACTCCACCCCCTGCTCTGCTCTCACTCTATTCACTAAGTGAACTATCAGCACGACAGCCTCTGTTATACCACGCTATGTCACCCACCGTCTGCCCCAACTGCTCTGCCAGGCTTCGGAGTTCAACCGCTCTACCTAGACACCTTGGCCAGATTGCGTCCTGTCGACACAATGCTCGTTTATCAGCACGGCAGTCAGCGGGCAGGAAGAAACCGCAGCTACCGACACGGCTCTCAAACACAAGCTCACTCCTTCCACCTCACTCCTCGCAGTCCGGGGTCTTTATCACCAACCCAACAGCTCACACAGGAGGTGACCCGTCACAGGCGACAGCTCCCACAGACGATACGGAGGAGCCCACTTCGGGACACAAGTATTACCGTTACCCGACGGTATTCGAAGTTCAGAAGGCGTATCGAGATGCCCTTGGACTGCCCGCGCATGCGCCCTTTGCAAGCGAAGCCGAGTGGGAGATGGCTGAGTTCGTGATCGAGAGTGGGTTGACGCAGGGGGAGACGGATCGACTGCTGAAGACGCGCATGGTGAGTTCTCATCTCTGCGCTAGTATGAGTATCGAAGGACTCACCGTGTGCAGTATTCCCATTGTCGATCGACCGCACCGCAGGCGTACCGCTCGTTTAAAGACCGAGGCTCATTTAACAAGGTCGTGGACAGTTTACCTGGGCCTCGGGCGGGATGGAGTCTGATTGAGATCACGGTGATGGGGAACGTGCGAGACGCGAAGGGCGAGTTCATGAAGGAGGTACTGGAGTGTTGGGTCCGCAATCCTGCCGAGCTCGTGGCCGACCTCATGGGAAACCCCGAATTTGCGGAGTGCATGCACTTTGCCCCGAAGGAGGAGTTCGTTGATTCCGACGAAGATGTGGTGGAGCAGCTGGACACGATGGAGGGGCAGGCAGACAGGGAGCGTGTACTGTCAGATTTTGTTAACACGGACTGGTGGAAACGGGTCGACGTAAGTCGGACAGTATACTTGTGATGTAGCAGGTGTACTTACCACAGATAATGTCAGGATGAGATCAGGAAGAAGCATCCAGGCGCAACAATTGCGCCCGTCATCCTCGCATCCGACAAAACCCAACTGTCAACATTCAGCGGTGATAAGCAGGCATGGCCAGTCTACCTTACCATCGGCAACATCGACAAGGATGTATGGCGGAAGCCTTCTCGTCGCGCCGTCGTTCTTCTAGGATATCTCCCTGTGACTAAACTCCACTGCTTCCACGAGAGCAATTGCGCCCTTCAAGGCTACCGTGTCTTCCACTACGCGATGCGTCAAATGCTCGCCCCCTTGATTGATGCCGGAAGGACCGGGATCTGGATGACGTGCGC